>APFE030354195.1:12484-31622 GCA_000404065.3 Pinus taeda
GCACAGCTATAGTCACAACTGATAGTAGTCTCACCCTTTCACCCACCTCTAACACTTGTCTCCACTGAAATGTCCATGTACTGAGTTAACTGATGTATTCTTTAGTTGATTTATGAGTTAATAATTAGTGAATTAATTAATAATTAATTCACACCACTCACCACTAGTGTATTTATGAGTTAAACTAAATACAACTAGTTCAACTAAGTCAAACTGAACACAACTCCATCAACTCCTCAATCAACTCCACCAAACTCAATCACTTGAGTTCTAACTGAAGTCCATCATGCAATAGCTCAACTAACCCATAGGAAAAGCGTATTTCCTTATGGAAGTTGCATGTGCCACATCCGTAGCTTGAACTGAAGTGCTGCAAGAGGATAAGATAATGTTTATAGTCCAAATATTATTAAGAGGTAATAATATTCGACTGTTCTATTTTTTGACTGGAAATCTAAAAATAGACTCCACCCATATGTCTAAAAATAGTGGTCCATCTATTTTTACCGACATGACCAATCATCCATAAATAGCATCCTACAACTTGTTATCGCTCAGGTTGTCCCTTGGCTCCTTAAGGGATATGGCCGAGGTAACACCAAACCAATCTTTGGACTATGGGTCCTAGCCTACCTGCAATCAGAGAGGGCTCTCTCTTCATAATTTAGCTTTGTTTAGGGTGATATTAGGCTAGTTATTGAGTACAAGGGTTTTTTTTTTTGGTGGGAAAGAGAATGCCTTCAAGTAGAGAGGTAATGCATAGTGCGATAAATTTCAAGCCATTGGACATGGAGTCAGGGGAGCAGGACTGCTGGTGTGTTTTTCTTGTTCACGAGGGGGATATGGAGCAGATAGCAACTCATGAAATAATTATTCAGACTAAAAAAGGATGAAGTGGAGGTTAGAGATGTAATGAAACTAAGGTATCTTTTATCTGGCTGACCGAGGTAAGGTGAATGAATTCTATCTAGGAACAGTCAAGATTTCCTAAATAACAATCATACATGGATGATAAAGAACAAATATGAGCCATGAGGTATTCATATTAATGCCTTAGTCAGAAGAAAACATATAGAACATTGCAAAAATTGAGTATAAAGTGTTGTAAGGAAAATTGTAGATTAGTCCTTCTTTCTGCAATTGAAATAGTGACAATGATACCAACATATATAAACTGATATAACAAAGGAAAGAGACACTTATTGGTCCATATGACAGCATAAGAATTCCATGATCACCCTTCAGGCATTTAAAAAGAAGCATAGTAGACAGTCCATCATCCAAGCTCTTGAGTAATCTCTAATGTTTCAACAAAAAACTCTCAATAATACAGTACAGGTATGGAGTGTAGCAAAACAACCAACCGAATTGAAAGTTTTAAGAAATGAGAGGCAAAAGAATCTCTTATTTAGCATAACAAAATGAAGATGAAAGAGCTTTGTTTAGGAGCTGCCAAAAATTCCTTATATAACTGCCAAAACATGGGTGAATTTGAGGAGATATGAGCCAAAGGGAATTCATGTTCATTACCAGTTCAGATGAAAACATAAAGAAATAACAAACCTTGAGCATAGAGTGTGGCTCAGAAAATTATAAACTAATCTTTCTATCTGCTATTTAGATGGTGATACAAGTATATTATGAGCATAAAACATTAAAAAAAACAGAGATGAGAGGCACTTATTGAGTCATGTTGCAGCACTAGAATTCCGTAATGCCCCCTTCAAACATTAAAACACAGTGCACAGTCCATTTTCCAAACTTCAGCAGTCTTTGATTAAGGAAATCATATCAGATGTACATAACTAGTCTCTCTTGGAGTCTATCAACCTATTCTTTCTTTTTTTCCCACTCCTTAAGGCTGTCTATAGGGTGGTTTATATAGGGAAATATTTACAGACTTCCCTTGAATAGGTGTCATAGGGGAAAATATCAAAAAAAATTTCTAGATCATATCTGAAAAAAATATTTGTGTAGTAACTATCTTTAATTCATCGTTGTGTTGGAAATCAATGCATAAATGTCTAAAAAAGAGCTGCGTTGGGGCAGCTGGCAACTCAAGTTATGCAACTAAGGGCTGCGCATTGAATCCTTTTGTCTGCATTGTTCAGGCGGTTCTGCTGCCCTTAAGTGGCTTTAAGATATTTAATAATGAGCTGGTGAGCTTTGATGGCTCTGCGCTGCTTCATTGACTTTGTGAAATCCCTTTGTTGCCATCTTCTTTGTGTTTAAAGTCCCCTGTTTATATTCATAACTGATACACTTTGTCGGTTCGCTGATGTTCTTTCGCTGTCGAATCGGGCTTTCTCTTCCCTCCGAAGCATTTCAAATTGTCAAATCGCCCCTGCTTTATCTCCTATGAAAGAATTAATATAACCTTCAGGTGTATGATATTTCTTATCTGGCTGTGACACAGCAAGAACCTCCACATAAAAAATACCAGAACTAGTGTTGTCAGCTGGAGATCCCATAGCAATTATGTTTTCGGGAATGTCATATCCAGATCATAATCGTTTCTTGATTTTTCTCAGATAACAAGACAAATGGACTGCTGTATTCTCTAGTCTTTTAATTTCTCTTGATTGATTTTGTCAGATCGCTCTCTTATCAGCATAGACTTCTTGATGTTCCAGCGCTGAAGGGACTTGTCGAAATTCATCAAACACTTTCATTTTATTGGATCCAATTATCCTTTGGTAATGGCAAAATTATCGCCATTGACAGTAGCAATTTCTGGACTAAGGAAATCAAGATGGCCATCAACTGCCTGAGAGAATCCTTCTGGTAATGGTGATGAAAGGCATTTCATATCGATTTAGCACAGGAAGAGAATGCCTTGCATGAAGTAACGATCCAAGTAGCTAAAGAAATGCGAAAGCCACCGAACCATTATTTTGTGCATCTATACCTTTCTGTTTAAATTCTCCTACCGCCTCCAGCTCTTCTCAGGATGTTGAGATGCACGAAGCTCTGCTATTTTTGTTATTAGAGCTCCTACTATAGGAACATGCTTTTTGATTAGCTGATTCAAGAGTCCATTTTTTAGGCGCGCGTGGCAGAGAAACATCCCATGCATAATTAGTGTTTAACAGTTCATCAATAAACTCATCCACATAACTCAAGGCAACTTCTATCTGATTGATGTGCATGTTCCTCAGATTTCTTCAAATCAATCTGCGCTCCAACATGTGCTAATGGCTGCCACTGTTTAGCATGAAGCCTCAATTTTTTCTCGCATAGATTTCCCACGGTTGGTTCCCCACGGTCTTGCTAATACTCAAAATCATCAAGTATCGATGTTTTTGTTTACAGGATTATTCCCATTGTTTTCCAGAATGATGTGACAGAGATTAGAATTTGATCATTAATATGTGTCACTACTTCCTGTATAACTTTGATTGTTTTATTTAACGCAGCATCATCCTCAGCATCCACCTCTGCATCCTCAAGCCTAGTGACCTCTATTATCTCAGTAACATGAATACATCGATGTTCAACAGGGTTGTTCTTCAATTGAACATGGCACTCTGATGGACGGCCAGCCTTTTTCAAAACTTGGATAGTAGAAACCATATGTAGCTTCTTCTTCCCATGGGCCTGAACTGTCTTCAACACATGAACAGGGTCTTCTTGGTGAGAATCTGAGCTCCCGAGTATTGATTCCATTTTAATTACTTGTTTCGAACAATCATTGAATCTAGTGGTGATTTGACTACAAATTTTGTGAACTTTAGAACCAATTTCACCCCAAATCATATTTACTTGACCATGGTGTCTTGAAGAAGAAACTAATTATTGGACCACAAAGTTTCCAGATTCATGAGTTGCAATTTCAAGCAAGGAATGCCGAAAATAGTGATTCAAGATTTTCATGTAAAGCAAACTGGTGCAACCTCTAGAATAATCTCGATTCAATGGCTGCCAATTGGATCCATCATAAGGTCTAAGACATTATGTACTGTAGCATCCTCTAACACCTTGCCTTCTCTCATAACATTGTTTTCAGAACAACCCAAAAAGGATAGTTATCACCCTTACCATAGCTTCTTTGTTTCCCACTAGTAATTTCAAAATGGTCTATAAGACAAGACTGCCAAAGGTGTCTACTCATAGAACTACAACACAATCTTAGGAATATTCTAAGATCTTGCTTGCAACAAACTTCAACAGATTTGGAAAAGCCCGTAATGATGTCTTGTCCAGTTTCTTTTTAGGCAACTATGATGACAAACCACTCAACTTGTTTGCTGGGGTAGAGGTAATGTTGCCCGAATGAAATTTATCCTAAGACTTAAGCAATGTTCCATGACAGAGACATAGAAGGTTGCGTAACACATGTGATCCATATTGGTTGCACATAACATCTACGGGATTTTTAGCAACTTTCTCACATATCTTAGTCAAAACCTGTTTAATAATGATATGACTTTCTCCTTTTGCATCACAATCTTGAAGAGCTAAAGCTAGAGACCTCAACATTGTTTCTGCAACATGTGATCCTGACTGATTAATTGCCATAGAAGGGAGAATGTTGATACATTTGCACTGCTATTACCATTAATTGGGACCTACTGACTTGCATACTTTGCTTCAGTTTCTCAATGCCTATGTATCCAAGCCCAGTTGAAGTCTGTAGAATTGGTAACTAGTGGTACGGTCAGCTTCATTTGATTTATAAGATGAAGGCACCTTTCCAGGTGGAATGTGAACTTTCATTTGAAGTGGATTTTGAGCACTAGCATCTTGCTGCTGGTTCTGTTGTAGATCCTGATTCATTGTCTTTGGATTCTCAGGAGTACAGGTTGTAGATCTTTGTGATGCACTCTGTCCTGAACCCACAGAAGATTGTTGTTGCCTTTTATCAACACAGGGTGTAATATTGCTTTGATTAGAATCATCTCTTACACAACCATCTAAAACATAACTATAGGTTAATAGTCCCTTGTAGTAGTAGTAGTAGAAAACGCTGAGCTAGTTATGGTTATATTTCAACCAATGGAGGGGATATTTATTTAGGGGGATATTGTATATGTTTTTAGTATGGGGAGGAAAGAATAACTGGGATTTATATAATAAGCTAGAAGTTAATATGCAATTTGATCACAAAGCGCTAAGGATAGAAATCTTAGGCTTTAAAGGGGAAATAGGACTTTTAGCGGAAGTGTGAACATTGCTTGGGTAAAGCAGGTTTTTACCAAGGCAATTGATATGAAAATGATGAGACTAAGAGATATCAAGAAAATCTTGACCTCTTTTTAGGGGAAGTTAGCAAGTGTTTGAGGAAAGAAGGGAAATTTAGACGTGCCTCGCTTGAGCTCCTCCAAATGGAAACTACCTTATGCTTCAGATGCGAACGAATATGACACTTGAGAACATGAAATGAAATGGATCACAAGCCATGATTCTTCCACCACAACACTACGTACCCGGCCTACTCACCTATCATTTTTTCTTCTTTTGGTTTGGGTGCACTTGAACTAGCATACCCAGCCTTTCAACCTTTCTTTCAACTATCCTCCTATCTAAATTGATCCTTGTCTCTTCCGGGGCTCAGATTAAGCTTATGAGTGCCCTTGTTTCTCTACCTATTTACCAATCCGCCAAGATTTAAGCTTGTTTGGACAGATATTCATCTCTATATTCTAAAACAAGCAATTGAAACCTAGGGAATCCAAGTTTAAACTATTTGGCCTTCCCTTGACTGAACAACTCTTCAAAATTGGAATAACTTATCAAAATGAAACTCTGTGGAAATATGGAACCTTTGCAGTAATAAAAAGATAACATATTTGGCATGCAAACAGTCAATCATGAGATATGAACACCTATTGCAGTAGGAGGCTAACACTGGCTCCACTTGGGGATGGCCTTTTCTTGTGAAAATCCAAGAACAGCAGGTCAGACTGCCTTGATCTTCTATTGTCGCTGTAGACTAAAACACTTCTCGGTTGGCCACTAAATGACTTGGTTCCTTGAGGCTCAGACACAACACTCTCATGAAATGAATCGTTGCGCACATATAGCACTGCCTTCTTTCTTCTGCGTGCTTATTACTACATGTACCTCTGCCTGAGTATGGCTTAAAAACATGTCACAAAACTGGAGTTTTTTCCCTATTCTGTTTTGAAAAAGGTTGCTGATGTAAAAAATGAAAGTACTCCTTTCTTTTGATACTAGTGACTGAAAAATTGTAAGCTGTAAATAGTTTCTTTTTAACTGAATCACTGTAATATGACAGCGCTGCTCTTGTTGTCTTCTGAGTGTTCTTTGCATGTACAAAACTGCCTTGGAAAGTCTTCTTTTTTGACAAATTCACATGACTCGACAAATGGAAGTGATGATTTGGAAAAGGCCATATGATTTGGCAATACTTATTGGCAATGAATCATAGTTAGCCAACACTTTATCATGAACTAACTGATGTTAAAAAGCAGTATCAATATGAAAACCAAGAGAAATCTTAGCACCAACATGCTTATGAATGTTTATATGACTGTTTTGATGAATTAGGAATCTGGATGAGAATGTGTTGCATGAAATTAGAATGACTTAAAAGGTTATACTGAGGAAGATTTTTCCTCTGATCTGAGAGGTGAAATCCAATTTCTTCGTATCCTTAGCATATCCTATAACATCATCTTGACCAATGAATTTCATTTGATTGTCTTGTAAATGGGACTTTGAATTTGTACCCATAAATTCATGAGCATTCCCTTATGTTTAACTAATACCAACATCTTTTTTTTTTTATTGCAACACTTACTTCAATCTCTATCGTAGTGACTCTTCCATTTCAACAAACTTTACATGATGATCATTATCTTCATTATTTGTCGGAATTTGCTTGATAGTGGAGCTCGATAGCATTGAAAGAATGCTAATGCAGATAGAGTTTTCGGTCACAGCTGGGGACCATGAATCGTACAGAATATCTAGACATATGGTCGTTTGTTGTAGATGTGAGGACGCACAAGAGGAGGGGGGACAAAAAATAGCTTGAGGGGTTGTAACAAGCTTGATGTATGGTGCTGAAGATTCATCAATCGCAAGGCTGGTTCTTGATAGTCTTTTTGCAAACTCAATTGAACTGATGATGGAGCTGGTTGATGCGTACAAGCTCTGCCTCCCAAAATTTACCGTAAAAGTTTTGCCGTTCAATATATGCAAAAGGTGATCTAGAAAACAACGCATTTTAATATCATGGATCTTGATGTCATTTTTAAGATAGCGACCAAGTCTTTCACTCTGGCATCATTTGGACATGGCACAGGGGACCTATTCTTCCTCCTCTTCCCTTTTTCCTTGTCTAGCTTAACAATAAGGGAATTTCCAGAATATGGAATCATATGTGATGAACGTTTTTGAGGAAACAACTGGTGGATTTAATTCCCCTCTCTGGAACTTTATTTTTGGAAAAAGATACCCCTGCATGCAACGCTTCAGAAGATCCTGTAATATCTAAAGATTTATTTCCACCCAAACCTGAATTTGATAATATTTTATTACTATTGTCATGAATCCATTTTGTTTTCTTGCACTGAGAATGATATATACCACACTTCTTGTTTGAAGCATTTGATTCTGCTATAAAGTCAACAGACTGTGCCACGGCAGATGGGAAGAAAAATTTCCTGCGTCTGAATTTTGAGAGCATAGAGAATCATCTCTGGATTGATCTCTGCCCACATCAGCATTTATTAAAGTCTTTGTTTCAGCATCACGCAAAGATTTGTGTGCTCATATTCAGATTGGGAGATGGGATTATTATTTGCTTCCACACTATCACGAATATTAGATGATCCATTTCCTTCCCAGATGGGTTCCACTACCTTTTTGAAAGTAGAACTTATTTTTTGTTCCCCAGGACTCTTATTCTTGACAGCTAGAAAATTCAATTTTGTATTGGAAACTACCACCAAGCTTTGTTTCAAATGATCACCTTGTGTCACCCCTTTCACATATTCAGTAATTGTAAATTTCTGGCCTTGGCACCATTGATTTGGACCCACTGAGGTTGTTTCTTGGGCAAGCAATCGACGAAACACCAAAGCAAAAAAGAACTACAACAAGATATATTACCAAGATGGTTTTCCACAGTACTAACCAAATGAATGACTTTTGACATAGTATAACCATATGATCAGGAAGACTTGCTTGCATTGGGATCACAAGAATGCTGGAAGACATGGCCAACTGAAGATTGTGGTAGACCACTGGTGCTGAAAAATCACTTTGATAGGAAACCAACAGCTCATGGCTCCAACAGAAGTTGACAACATTAGATTTGATTGTGATTGCATCTTTACAAGGGGGCTAACAGGTCTTGATGAAGCAACAGGTGTAATAGGAGAAGTTGGGGAATATGGGGTGGAATTTCCACTCTGACTACTAGTAACATCCTGCTTCATT
The DNA here is from genome assembly GCA_000404065.3 of Pinus taeda. Lineage (NCBI taxonomy): Eukaryota > Viridiplantae > Streptophyta > Pinopsida > Pinales > Pinaceae > Pinus > Pinus taeda. The sequence continues at coordinate 20,894 of APFE030354195.1, forward strand.
GTCATTAAGTTGTTTGCACACTAGATAAAGTTTCACATGCCAAATCTGGACCTGATAGTTCTACACCAAAGTAAAAAGTCATCTCAAAAGCAATGCTAACGTAAACGGTACCCTTGTGGTTAGTGGGTCTGAGAGTGGTGCATTTGGAGGTCTAGGATCCACACACAATAATACCACTGAAAATTCCATTGATCTTTTTCGCTCTAGGTTATAAATGAGTAGAACTAAGGTGCTTTTTGAATCTTCAGACATACCAAAATAACAGTAAGCATCATCCACACAGAGGAATTAAGTGGACAGGAGAGGAAAGAAAACAGAGATGTTGAAGGTACATTCAATAAATGTGGTAAAAGCCGTGACAACATCCTTGACAAAAATTGTATTTATACTGCCGCCGCATTTCCCATAGGCAACCAAGTTTCTGACTATCCCTTGGATAGATTTGCTCGAGTTCCAATTTTGAAAATAGATGATGAAGGAAGGATGGTGTGGATGCAATGATTGCCTCCCTTTGAGCTCAGAAAACTAGAGAAGCTTCTCAAAAATAAAACCTCCAAAAATTCAGACACTATATCCTGTGATAGAGCTTCAGCAACATCTTCTCAAGAAATTTCGAGTGGGCCTGAAAAAGAGTTTTCACAGGGTATAAGGTCTGAAATGATGATATCACCATGTACTGATGGTTCTCAAACAGAATCTGGTTCACCACATCCTATGACAATCATTTCGTTATGTATCAAGAATGTCAACTTGTTGTCATTTGTCAGAGAAAACACTATTTCCATAACTTTGTTGTTTAGTTCCAAGCAATCGATTGCTTATATATAAAAAAAAAAAACAAAACCAAAAAACAAAAACAAAAAAAACAAAAAGGAAAGTGCTGACATATATACAAATACTAACATACAAATATACACAGGGGCATTGTATCCTTTAAAAGGGATCTCGATAATGTTTCAACATTCGGCCATTGAGAGGGTCGTCTTCCACTATGCTGTCATCTGCAGATTTGAGAAAATACGTGTTATTGCCCTGCATAGCGCTAATAACAAATGGGCCTTTCCATAAAAAATTGAACTTTGCATGCTTCCCCTTGTCTTCTCTTCATGAGTCCCACCTCAAAACTTTGTTGCTAACACAGAAATCCTTAGCCTTAGTCCTCTTGTCAAATATTTTATTTAGCTTCTCTTGTAAGATCTGAGCTCTGTTGTAAACTTGCTCTCTAGTTTGCTGAAGATGAATGGTCTGATTAATTCTTCGTTGAATATCATTTGGTTCAACTTGAATTTCCTGTAGTAGCTTGATAACAGGAATGCCCAGAGAAGATGGAAATCTGGCCTCCATACCATATACTAGCTCATAAGGGCTCATCCCAATGGACCTCTTGGTTGACACTATGTCTGCCCAAAGGGCATTGATAAGCTTTTTGTGCTAGTTCTTCTTGTTTTCTTCCAGCATTTTCTTTATGATATTAATCAAGCTCTTGTTGGAAGATTCGGCCAAGCCATTGCCTTGAGGATAATAGGCTGTGGAGTGGCCCAGGGTGATGTGGAATTTATGGAAAAAATTAATCTTGTTTTGGATTTGAAGGTAGCGGCGTTATCTGTAATGATCTTCTCAGGGCAGCCAAATCTGGAGAGGATGTTGGTTTCAAGAAATTGGATAATGGTGGAGTCATTGGCTAGCTTGCATGGGATGGCTTCAATCCACTTGGTGAAATAGTCGGTGCCTGTAAGAATCCATTTGTGTTGGCCTGAGGAAGAGGGATGGATTTCTCCGATGAAGTCAAGACCCCATTGTTGGAAAGGTCTTTCGGTTGAGATGGGTCTAAGGGGCAAGGGCAACAGTTTTCTTTTGCCTTCAAAGATCTGGCATTTGTGGCATGAGACAACAAACTTTTTTACATTTGCAAACAAAGAGGGCCAATAGAAACCTGCCCTTAAGATCTTGTCAGCAGTGGACTTCCAATATAAATGTCCTCCACAGTCCCCTGCATGGAACTCTTTCATAACATGGTCAATTTCATTGATAGTTAAACAATTCAGCAATATTCCTTCATGTTTTTTCCAAAACAAAGCACTATCTATGACACAAAACTTTGACACCTTCATTTTTAAAAATATCTTTTTGGTCTTAGACAATCCTGGAGGAGCACACAGGTTTAACAATATATAACAAATATCAGCATACCATGGGGATTGCAAAAAGGTCTCACTGATCTGTGGAGTCGTTAGCTCCTGTTCATTGTCCAGCTGGTTAATGTCTAAGGCTTGAAAATTGGTTTCAGATAGCAGTTTGGCTAAACCTTGTCCCTTTATGAGCTTGGTGGGTATTATTTCAATGTCATATTGAAGGATGTTGGCAATCCACTTGCCTCTTTTGCCTTCTAGTCCCTCTTGAGTTAATATGTCTTTTACAACAGCATTTGGAACATAGGCGATCACATGTGAATATAAAATGTAAACTCGGAAATCCTTGATTGCCTTAATGAGAGCATACGCCTACTTCTCCATGATTTGGTACTTAAAAGGAGCATCTCTAAGGGCTCTGCTGAAAAATGCAATTGGTTTCTCATTTCCTTGGTCATCTTTTTGCAGAAGGACAGCAGCTATCGTGTGATCTGAAGCAAAAGAAAAGATGATAAAATCCTTATCATGCTGTGGGCTTGTGAGGACCGGAGTTTGGGTTAATGCAACTTTAATACTCTCAAATGCCTGCTTAGCCTCTAGAGTACATTTTACCTTGGAATCTTTCTTTAACATGTTTCTTAACAGTCTTAATAGCTCAACCAAGTTTGGGATGAATCTCCTTAGGAAATTGATTTTTCCAAGGAAAGCTTGCAACTCTTTGATGTTTCTCAGATAAGGGATTTGCAGAATGGCTTGGATCCTTTCCGGATCAATTCTGATGCCATCTTTTGAAATAATATGGCCTAGAAGCTTGCCTTCCTCAAGGCTGAAGAGGGACTTCTTGGGGTTTAAGGAAATTCCATATTTCCTACATGTCATGAATACTTGCCTAAGGTGCTCTAGGTGCTCTTGGTCAGATTTGGAGAAAGGGGTTAAGTCATCAAGATAGATAACCAAGAAATCATGGATTTCCCTGGCAAATGCAATTTCCATTGTCCTCTGAAAGGTAGCACCTGCATTCTTTAGTCCGAAAGGCATCTTCACATATTTAAATGTTCCCCACGGTGTTGTAAAGGCTGTCTTGTCATGGTCATCTGGGTGAACAAGTATTTAATTGAAACCTGAAAATCCATCTAGGAAAGAGATTCTGGATGACCCCACTACTCTTTGGAGAATGTGGTCCATTTTGGGCAATGAGTAGTGGTCTTTAAGGGAGACTTGGTTCAGATTTCTTAAGTCTACACAAAGCCTAATCTCACCTGTCTTCTTTCTTGTGGGAACAAGATTGGATACCCATTCCAAAAATCTAATGGGCGCTATAATGCTAGCCTCAAACATTCTTTTCACTTCATTTTTGATCAAAGGGAGAAGGACTGGATTGATTCTCCTTAGTTTTTGATTGAAGGGCTTTTGATTTGGTTTTAGAGGGATGGTATGTTGAATAACCGAGGTGTCATAGGACTTCAAGTCCTCATAACTCCAAGCGAATACATCTTGGAACTCTTTGAACGGGTCAATATACTTTGGTTTTTGATCAGGTGGCAAAGATTTGGACATTTTAATCATTTTCGCTTCTCTGCTGTTCCAATATTACAGTCTTCAATTGCAGTGTTTTGAGGTTGCATTTTTGGTTTTTTGGGAACATCGTTTGCATTAAAGATGTCTTCTAATGGGGTGAGATCAGTAGGTAAAAAATTGTCTTTTAAATCAATGATTTTGGCCTCTGTTTCAGCTATTTCTCCTAAGTGTATCTGCCTGAGCTCTTGCATGTTTTTGGCATCAAAACTGGTTGGGCATAGCATTTTTCTAGCCTTTTTAGCGTTAGGGTTTGTTGATTTTGGGTTGTTGTTTGTTGTTGGTCACCCATGGCATCGATTTCAATGTTTAATCTTGAAAACTCTTGCTGCATAGTAAAAAAATTGTTGATTTGTGCATCGTCCTAAAAAACTTGCCAATCTTTAATATTGTTAGGGACAACAGGCCTATGCTTTACCTTGGTAGTAAAGCGATGATTGGGCTGAAAGGGAAGCTTGCAAGTGCTAGCGAAGGTGGCTAGACTGTGAGCATGGATGTTATGGCTTCTCGATATCTTGGAGCTTAGATTCAGTGAAGTAATTGAGTACTTCTGTGGCATCGGTCCTATAAGCTCTCAGCTTGTTGTCATTGGTGACAAAGTTGCGTTTCATTTGTTGGTTATTAAGTCGGATTCACCTAGAATGGAAATTTTTGCAGCCCCAAGAGCTTTGATGAGTTTAAGGCCTAAAAGGAGGGCCTCATACTCTGCCATGTTGTTGGTGCATTTGAAATTCAATCTATAGGCATAACCCTCTGCATGGTTATTTTGGGCATTATGGATTCATACTCCCGTCAAACTCCAAATACCATAGGATTTCTTGGTCTTGGCTAGCATTGGGAGTTGAAATCATCATTGGAGTGGGACGATTTGAATTTCCTGTTTCGAGAGGATCTCCTTGTGTGCTGGTTGCATTATTTGCTTTGACATTTTCTTGGGTATGGGTAACCGATTCCTCACTTATACCTGCTTCTTGTTCTAAATGTGAAGGCTTATCATCAGTTTGGGGACCATCATCATCATTGAACAGAATAAAGGAATCCATATCAGAATGGATTGAGTAAATGGGAAATTTTTGGGGCTTTTCCTCACTACTCACCACATACTTCATCAGTGTTTCTCTATACAGTCTCTTTGGTTGCCCAAAGACTGAGATAGTGGTGTAAGAGAGGTCTAATTGAAGGGATCCTTGGAGTTTTTCTCCCCAAGAACTTGACAAGAGCATCCCATACTTTGGTGGAATGTCAGCAACCACAACGTCCATCAGAATTGTTTTGTTGGGATATTGGACTAAAGACAAACATAGATCTTTGATTAAACCTAAACACTTGACTTGACTTGAGTCAAAGGAGAATAGGTCTTTGTATGGTCTCGTGATATCAAGGTTTAGCTTTTCCATTACAGCTTTGGGCATAAGATTGTGTGAAGCCCCTGAATCAAACATAGCATTGTGCAAAACTTTGTCGTGTATATGTAGGCTTACATGAAAGGGTAGAGCAGCTCTATATGTTGGTTTTCCATTAACCTTAGGACCGAATAACAACTTAGGTGTGTCATCTAAAACATTGACATCATCCTTGGTCTCTGGTATTTGAACTGTTTTTTGGATTTGTTGCCTATACACATCATGTTTGGCAAGCTTAGAGAGGGGGATGGAAATTTTAAGCTTGATTATTTCTGCTTCTAAGTTAAATGGTTTCTCCAATGGAGTCTTTGTGTTGGTAGTGGCTCATTTTCCCCTTTCAAGTGTATTTTCTGTGATTTCCTTGTTGGGCAATTTATTGGGATTAAATTGCTACATTAAATTATCGACCAGGGAAACTCGTAAGCATGTGATGATGCCAGCAAAATATATGCAGGAGTAGGCAAATAACTCTATGTCTAGTGAAATTATTTACGATTCAATATAATATGCAAGGGAAGAGGCTCCTAACTAAGGAGATCATGGTTGTCCTTCCCTACAGTATCATAGAGAAATCATTGATTACATAAAACTAGAAACTTGAAATGCAGACAAGAGAATGAAATTTAATTGTTGTTCAGATTCAAAGAGAGAGAAAGACTAACTTAGTCTCTTGATTGTCCTCTCATGTACTAATCCAAACTAAACTAAGATTCATCCATAAGCATAAGAAATGAAATAACTTGAAACTTAAAAGTAAACGAATGAATTTCAATTATCATGCAAATCAAATAGAGAGAGAGAGCCTAACTTAGACCCTTGGTTATCCTCTCATATGCTGATAAGATTCTAATTTAAAACTCATTCATCAATCACAAACAAATCCTCAAACATCTAAGCAATTAAATGAAATAAGATCTAATATGAAATAACATGTTCCTTTGATCTTTCTAGAGTGAGCTCAATTCTCCTAAGAACAAAGTGACAAGCTATTCCATATACTACATTAAGGCAACTTATATCTAAAACTACATAATGAAAATATATGTAAAATGAAGCTTTATTTTATTCCATCATAAGTTGGATACAATGCTCCAAGAGTCCTCCTTTTGGAATGGAGGAGGTACTCCTATTTATACAATGGGATGAGATAACAAACTCATAATGATGATCCACTAATCTCTCTTTAGTTCCATACATTTCTCAACCATCTAGACACATAACCCCCTTTTGTCCTTGATCTTCTCCATGATATCATGATCTTCTCCATGAGGTTTATCTTTTCAAATTCGAATTTGATCCTTCAAGGCCACATAAATGTGTCTTGGAAGCTTCCTTGGAACCTACACATGTTACAAAAGCAACCCACTTTCCATATATAAAGTAAAATATATTATTTTCTAATATTTAATCAAGAATTCCTCTCAAAAATGCTTAAAAATAAACAATATTTGGAAAGTATAAATGAGACCCATTAATGGTGAATAGTAGGGAAAATGGAGTGACAAGGTGGTGAATAGTGAGCGATATAATGGAAGCATAGGTGAAAAATGTATGGTAATGAGTGACATTTTTGGAGCCTAACATACTCCCCAACTGGAGCTCTTGCATGTCCTCATGCAAGCTATTACAATGACTTATTTGAGTTAATTCTTAAATGAACTTCCTTTTACAAGATGATTGGTTCTTGCGTAACAAACATCTTCCAATCATGGACTTCCTTTTAAATTTGCACATCTTTGGATAACTTTTATTTGTTTGCAAAGCATTTACATATTTTAATGATTGATTCTTGTGTTACAACCATTATTTACTTTGATCTCTTTTTAATGATTGGTTCTTGTGTTACAATCATTATTTACTTTGTTGAGATCTCTTTTTAATGATTGGTTCTTGTGTTTACAATCATTATTTTCTTCGTTGAGATCAATCATATGCTCATCATTTTGTAGTAGTTTTTATTGTGGGAAGACTATGTGGGTTAAGATGTAATATGAATAAGGAAAAAAATGAAGTGTGAAATTCCCCCCTCCCCAACTGATGGTTTTTGGCAATTTTTAATGAGAAAGGAAATAGTGAAATAGTGGAATATTTTCCAAATATCATCATTTTAGCATCTAAAAAGAATTTCAAGATTAAAGGTTAGAAAACATCATACCTTACTTACCTAAGGAAGTGGATGAATCTTGCATGTTCAGCTGCCATAATTCTAATATGAAGCTTCTTCTTCAAGTTGTGGATGAAAGATGGATCTGTATTGTCGTATTGGCTGCTAGATTCTCTGCTGCTGGATGACGAATCTGATGAGTCTGCTGAATATGGATGAAAATCTATAAGGCTTGGAAGGTATACAAAATATATATAAGTTACATTTCCTACAAGATCCAATGAACAAGGGATATTAATGTACTCCCATTGTTCATTGGCAAGAGTACTTTCCATTAAGGCATGCAAGCCTCTAGGTGTTTTTCAATGATGCTTAGACTCTAGGACTTTGACTCAAGCAGGGTTTTATTGCAGAAATGAAGGGGAATGGTAATGACATGGAAAATATACACTTATGGTAAGCTTGTAAGGAATGGATGTAAAGAAATGCATGGTGTATGAAAAGATACTCTTGCTGTGAAAAATGGACATGGAAATGGTATGCTTTATGGATTGACAATTTGGTGGAAAATCTTTTTGCAAAATGGGATTTGCAAAGTAATGGTTGTGGACATGGATTTGTTTTTATAATTTTTCATGAATTTAGTCGTTTGAAGACCAATTGTGTGCACAATGTAATCTCCTTAATGAATACTTGATTATCCTATAACCTGTAAAAAAAAACTTGGTACAAAGAAAACATAAGTGTGCTCTAGAAGAAATGGCCAGTTCCTTCATGATTCTTACACAAAAATTTCATACCAGATAAAACATATTAAGGACAATCAAAGTGTTGAAATTGACTTAATCATGATATTAAAATCAATCCCTTCTTAAAATAACCATGAAAAGTAATACTCCCTGTTGGTGTCCGATGAAATATGCTCGACAAAGAGATTGGCATGAGAAAGATCTGTTGTATTCTGCATATTAGTATGTCATATAAAAGTATTCAACAGAAAAATGTTATGATTTTAATGCCAACACGAAGCTATCGAAACAATTTAATCACCATCTATTGAATCCTCCAATTGATCGATCCACAAAATTTGTTTCCAAGTGTTCCATTTTTTTATTTTCAAACTTGCGTGAATTTTGTGAAAAGTTTGTTTTTTTTGAATTGTTACCCTTGTACCAACTGTTCCAGTTTCATCCAGTTTCTCTCAATTTACATGCCATCAAAATTTTGTTTTATGCCAAAAACAATCACAAAACACTTAACATAATTTTTTATTATTTTTTTTAACAATCATAACATAACAATGATAACCTAATGTATTAAGACAATAATATATTATAACAACATAATAACAAAATACATAACCAACATAACAACAACCAAATAACAAGAAATTATAACTATTTAATTAATGCAATTATAAAGATATAAATATCAATGAATTAAAAATAAATAACAACAAATACAATTTAAAATATATATATTAATAGAGTAATATATCATATAATATATAATAACAAACATAAAAAAATATAACTAATATACCAATACAAATCAAAACAAATCAAATCATTAACTAAATTATATAATAAAACAAATAAAAAAATACAGTATAATATATAACAATAATTACAAAACTAATTTAAACTAAAAAAATGAAAAAGAAACCGTAAACTAAAACGTAACCCAAAATGAGGATCCAATGTTCGTTGATGCAATGAACAGTGGGAAACTTCAAGGCCAACGATAGGCCAAGAAACCTTTTGAGCATTGCCCAGCAACTACGGAATGCCGATCCAGGGTCATACCATCCCAAGATCGTCTCATTCGGACCTTATCGGGCAAACGAAGGGCTCGGTCAGGAGTTCAAGGTCAAGGTTGCTGCCGATTTCTGGGAGCATGCCTTCTATTTTGGTCGTGCTATCTGGCACAAGATACTTGCAATGTTTGAAGCTTCAAGGCAGCATATTGTGAGTTTCTATGAGTGCCCAATCCCGGAAGGAAGAAGAACTGCAATGTTATTGTGGAGCGGTAGATCTAAAAAGCGCATACAGAAAGTGGGCATATGCTACTGTTTCCATGGGATCAGACATTCAAGCATGGCGCAACTACGTGGTGGCACCCTTGACAAAAGAGTTGGTCTTCAGAGCATGCATGATACCTTTGCATCTTTGTGGAGGCTTTCAACCTTCTAGTATCATATTTCTTTCCCCGGTATTCTTCAGCTTAGCACACGCGAACCATTTTTGGGACTTGTACTATCATCAAAAGTATGAATTTTATAGAGCTGCTCTAATTGTTGGTCTACAGTTGGGCCATACTATATGTTAACACCCAGGTTGTTCCCTTTGACTCCCAAGGGAATACGGCCAGGGTAATCACTAACCAATCTTTGGACTACAGCTTCTAGCTTAGCTGTAATCAGAGAGGGCTCTCTCTTTAAGGTTTGTCTTTGTTCTATGGAGATTTTAGGCTAGTTATGAAGTGAAGGTTTCTTTGGTTTATTTTTGGTTGGGAGGATGTCTTTCTGAAACTTTGAAGTGTAGTTTCTGCAGGTAAAATTAGTCCATTGGGCAATGGAGTCTGTGGCTACTGGTTTCTTGAAATCCTGAGTTTGATGCAGCTGGAGTTACAGGGCCATTCAGATACTTCATGAAACAAATTTTAAATTGTGATTATGGAGTGTGAACAACCAGTGAAAAGCAATTAAGAATTTTTCACTAAGCTAGGATGTGAGAAAGGGATGTATTCCTCAGGAGCAAAACTTGAATTCCTGAAATAATAAATCACTGTGATGATATAGTGTGAAAGGTAGCAATTAAGAATTACGCTTTCATTACCATAACTGAAGAAAAGACATTCAAAATAGCTTAGATTGAGTTCAGGGTAATCTGTGATTAAGTCCTGGAACTATTCTTTTTCCTAGCTATTAACTCTTTAAACATGGGAAACATGAAAGATATATGAAAGATAACAAACACATAACAAAGAGTTACAAGAGAAACTTATTGAGTCATGAGATACGCAGGAATCCTGCAACATTCAGCTAAACACCAGCAAAACATCAAGAGACACAGAGCTTTGGAAATTCCATCATCCTTTGTATTATTTCTCTGAGAATTGCAGTAGAAGAGGAGTAGAATAGATATGAAAGATTTCTTACATCCAATGTCCAACCCCTGCTAACAAGTGCGAGGGGGAATATATAGCAGTCTCATACGAAATATATCAGGCATTGAGTCATCTGAGAGGGAAAATATCTTCATTAACTCGTACAGAAATTGCAGATAGAAAGTTATTACAATCTTCAATGAAACATTAAAGGCTCTTAACTCCTGTCAGAACAAGTTGACCTTTGGAGCTCACAGAGTCGGTTGAGCGCTTTGTCATAACTGCTGAATGACGTGTCTGTGCAGCTGTGTCTTCCTGTAGCTTCTCGGCCCTGTCACCTGTGACTGCTAGTGCTGCTGTGGTGGCCGAATACTTGTGCTGAGTTGGCTCAGCCTCTTTCTGCATACCTG
>APFE030354198.1:0-17372 GCA_000404065.3 Pinus taeda
GGGATCCTACAGGATACTCAGGGGTTTCTACAGGATGTCTCTAAACTGCTACAGGATGATCTACCATGAAGGATTAACGTGATGGATGAGTGATGGAATGATAAGAAGAGATATGCGAGGTAGGGATCAGGCTGGTGATGGCTCAGAAGTGGAAGGATGAGATGGGAAACGGGTGTAGGGAGTATGTTGAAGTGAAGTCGATGAAAATCCAAGGAATGAAGCTACGTGAGGAATGGGAGACTTTAGGAGAGGACAGAACGAAGTGAGGGTTGAGGGGATGTGGTTGCATGCATGATCAAGATGGAGGTAATGGTGATGGAATGGGAAAGAGAGGAGTGTAAAGGAAACAAATGATTGTGACTGTCACCAAACCGAAGATACATCAACTTAAATTACTTATGCTGAGAATTCAATGAACAGCAATCCAAAACGCGAGGAGAAATGTGTATGAGGATGTGATGAAGTGTGTGTGCAGGTGTGACTGACAAGGAAACATCTAATCAAGACCAAGACTGTATTGCAGCAATCATCAAGTAAAGTAATGCGTGTTTTTGGTGGCTAGTTATGGACTGCACCCCAATCTTCAAGAGAGATGGCAGTGAGCCTTAACAACTGTTTTGCTGGAGCTCCAATTGATGGCATATATCCTCTGCTACACTAAGCAAGTGGAAACAACTGTACCATAAGCAAAATCTATCCTACTCATAAGAAAACCAAATCACCAAATTGTAATTCGAATTGCATGTGCAAACGAAAACTTAAAGTGCTGGAAATGAAATGGAAACCATACTACAGCAGAGGGGATCTATGGCTCTCAGGTTGGGCCCTAACCTGAGAGCTATATTCTCCTAAGAAAACTCAGGAATAGATCACAAACTGCCTTCTTTATTCATAATATGATGTCATGCCAAATTGGCTTACGAAAAGGAATGAAACTAAACTGTGCTCCAAAATTACAATGATAATACGAGAGTTTCAACAACCATCTAAGGCTAAGGCCTTCAAATTTATACAAAAACGATGAGCCACTGAGTGACCTTGATTTTAGGAGCTCGGCTGTCCAAATAGAGTCTAACTGTAGATCCTGTAGGGCAGTCATAACTACTGCTCTTGTAGAACAGTTTATGACTGTTGTTCATGTAGGACAGCTGGTTGCTTCTTGAGCTTGGAGGGGAGATGGATTGGAGCTCGGAGTTCTTGGTGGGAATCACGAGGAATGTCCCAAGACTGTGGACATCCCTCCACAAAATCTGCAGTGCGACCTTATTGTCTCCTTATCCCTTTTTCGTTGTCTCTTGCTCCCTTTTTAATGCCAAAACCTGGAATCACCATGCATTAGTCACGTAGATAAAGTGCCTAACCTTCCTCCTACAAACAACATGAATAAAATAAGAAATGCATGCATAAGAAAATAAAGATGAATGGTTGAGCAAGTAAAATAGGCCAAAATGAGCCCAAATTGTACCAAAATTGGGGCTCATCAGGTAGATATATATAGGTTTAGCAGGTGAAATTAGACCCTGCAACTGTGGGGAATGCTAGTTTATTCAGCAATTTAACGGTAAAAACAGGCTTGTTTCACTCTTATGAGTTCAGTTTAGGAGAAACATGGATGTAACTTAGCTCTGAAAGGATGCACTGGGTAAATACCTGCTGAATTGCCGGTAATGGTGACAAGTGCAGGTGGGTTGTAGGCAGCAGCGCTCTTCAGTCATTTCAGTAGGTTAGCGGAAGTGGACGTGATTCTCATGCAGAGGAGAGCTGGTTCTTTTAGTGAGAAAAATGAGAAAAATGCGAAAAAACAGCTAAATATGGACTTTTGGCTCATTGGCGCGCTTTTTGGATGACGTCAGCATGATGTCATCAGGTGGGGTCAGGGTCGGGTGACGTCAGCATGACGTCATCGGGTGACGTGGCAGTCTATGAGTGGTCCACGGGGATTGCCCAGGTGGCGGCCACGTCCGAGCTCGGGCAGTCGGGGACGCTGACAGGGCGCCAAGCGGACGTGACGTGGGCGGGTCGTAGCGCTGGCGTGGGCAGGAGGTTTAACAAAGTGGTAAGTGGGTTTTCTCGGAGCGCTCTCTATACGGTTGCGGTTTTCTCAGAGGGCGCTCCGAGAAGGTCTAGGGGGTGACGCGTGGCAGAGGCCTGACGTCACCCTCTGACAGTTTCTCGGAGCGTATCCTTCGGACGCTGATGCCCGTCCGATGAGATGCGGGTCGTCGGATGGGAGGGCCCAGATCCGACGGTTGACGGAGCGATAAAGTGCGCGGGTGATATTTGAGGCAGGGAGAATTAAATATTATTTTCTTTCGAAAATCGGGCTTGGCGGAAACTTTGGAAAAGTGGGTTTTCCGGGTTGTTTTCAACATACGCGGGTTAATTTGGTTTTGCAAAGGTTTATAGTCAAAAGCGGGTTTAAGGCTATTAACCCGAGCAAATCTCGGATTAATCCCTAGGATTAATTTTTGGCGCTCTGTGGGTTGCGCTCAAATGTTTTTTTAGCGCATGAAAGCCTTCAAAATCACACCTAGAGCTATAGTGCTCGGGGGCGGGGATACTTAGATTTTTTGGGTTTTTTGCAAGTTTTACATAGTAATAGGGGGAATAGGGGGCATGGGGAGTTAGATAGTAATAAGTTAGTAGTTAATATGAATGAAAGAGGTGGATGGGGGGGGAAAACTGAGTTTGTATGAAATTAACTTAGTCTTTTTAGGAAGTAGATCAAAATGAAAAGAATTTTGCACAAGAAATGTGGCTATTAAAGAGGCTAGAACCAACAAAATACTTAGATCTTCCTTGTGAAGTTGGCTGGCATAGGGATGTTAGTCATGAAGGTGTTGGGGAAAACTGGGAGTTAGACATGCTTCATTGAGTTGTTGTAACATTGCTGTGAATAGGATATCTATAGTGGCATTATGTTTTTACCTTTCATTTAGGCCGATGAAATGCCACAAACCATTTTTCTGCAACCCCATCTACCTACCCACTCTATTGCCTAGCATTTTTTGTTACTCCATGGAGCGTGCACTTAGATTTGCAAACCCTTTTGTGCCCTTTTCTTTATCTTTGGATTTCTTTTGATTTTCTATCTAAAGCTACCCTTATTGCTTCCAAGGCCCCAGATTAAGCAGTTGGGAACCTTCTTTCACTACCTATCTACTTTACCTGCCAAGATTGAGCTGTTTGGACAGGTTTCCTTCTCTAATCTACAACAAAATTTGAAACATGGCATGACCCAGCTTAGGCTGTTGGATCACCCATCAGAAGTAAGGCGGCATCAACCAAAAAAAGCATACTTCTTCCACAAGAATATGAGATCTTTGTATCACCAAAGTAGATCATATTGGCACTTCCCTTGCCAATCATGAAATATGAAACCTATTGGTATAGGTATCTAACACCTTCATCCACATCTACTCAATCTACTACCTATCAAATATCCACTTCCCCTGTTAGTACGAAAATTATCGATACTAACCCAATAGTAAGTTCTTCGCCATCTATACCTACTTCTGGACCAACCTTCCCATTTTCTCAGTCCTTAACTCAAGTTATGGCCAATCAACCTACTCAATCTTGGATGAATCTTGGTGTTGTCCTCATTGCAAATCCAAATGCGTTCCCAGCAAATCCAGAAAAATGGTTACCTAAGTATAATCCTGATGATGGTTTCCCGACTGAAGAACATCTAAGCAATTTTATGTTAACCATGAATCTCAATGGGGTTGCACATGAAGATGTTGTAATCAAATTATTTCCTTATACCTTCCAAGGATCTGCTGGATCTTGGTATTTTTCCCTTCTAGCGGGTTCAATTAGAGTTTTGGATACTTTTGAAGAAGTATATCTTGTAAAATTTGGTGATGACAGAATTGTAGCATCCTTGATCAATGATCTTTCTAATTTAAAAGCAAATACAGATGAAAATATCAAAGATTTCAACTCGAGATTTAACAAATTGCTTAAAAAAATCCCAGTTTCCTCTAAACCTGTTGTAGATGTACAAATAGAATGGTATATATCATCTCTTCCTTCTAATATTGCAATCTTTGTAGATAAGGCCAATAAGGCTACCCTTGTAGAAAACATGAAAGAAGCCCTGTCTGTAGAAAGAAGAATCTTAGCTTTAGAGAAAATATCACAAACAAATGAAAGGAAGACCATGAAAGTAACTTTTAAAGATGACTCTAAAAAGAAAAATTCAAAGGACCCTTTCGATCTGGAAGGCCTTCAGAAATTCTTAAAAACAATGTCAAATGAAATGGTAGAAATTAAAAAACAGGTCACAAAATCTTCTTCTCCCAAAAGACCTTTCCAATCATTGAAAAAGAACTCATATTCTGCATCACAACCTCCAAACACCATTTCAAATGTTGAATCTAGCCAAGAATCAGCAGAAGATTCACCAAATGATGAAGAAGTTGAAATAGAAGAAGAAATTGGACTGAATGGGATGTGGGATTTTGTTTTCCCAACAAAAGAAGAGGCACAAGAAATGTCAGTAACTACCAGAAGCAAAAATTCTCCTGACACATCTACCACTAATCAGAAGCAAAAATATGCTACTCCTACAAAAGATAAAATAGTAACTAAGAAATCTAAAACCATCCAAACCGACCCTATTCCTCCAGACTCCCCGAATGCTTTAAAAACATTGGTAATCTTGGATACAGCCAAATACAATATAGTGGAAGACATGAAAAAGACCAGAGCTAATATGACGTTGTATGAGCTCACTAAACTCAAATAGCAACATAAGATCATGTTAAGAGAATTAAAAGCAATTCCAACATCTCCCCTGCCATCTGTTGTAGTTACTCAAGCCGCCTACAATATGGGAAAAGCTCCTTCATCCTCAAATAACATAGATTCTTTAGATCTAGTTCTAATTGGCGATAGATCTATCTCTCATGTCCCCACTTTTCTGCTTATGAAATTTTCAACAGGAATGTTCATAACTTCTTTGTTGACTCAAGAGCCTCCTCAAAAATAATGCCAAGTGCAGTGTATGCTAAATTGAACATTCCACCTCAAAAATCTGCAATACACATAGTTCAGTTAGACAGGACGAAATTAGAGGTACTTGGAGAAATAACATCAATTTCAATTAGGATTTCCTCTAATCCAAAAGTTTCACAAATAATTGATATATTGGTGGCTGATATCCTTGAATTTTATGGTTTGATTCTTAGCAGGGATTGGTCTGAAAAGATGCATGGTTATTTTGCAACTGATTGGTCTCACATGGGGGCCACACAACAATAAACTAAACAAAATCAGGATAAGCTGTGAAAAATTCATGAAGTATACAATCACAGACCTTGAGGGAAGCAATGAACTTGTTTCCTTCACTAATAACATCATTGGAAACTATTCAGCGGAGTCCTCTTTAGGATCTTCTAATGCTCAAAAATCTCCCTTTTTAGATAATGTTGTGATTTCTCAAATTGAGAATTTCTCGCAAACAGAAGCTTCCAAGTGTTTAAATTTAGTTGATTGACTCTATGTTCTAGACTCTCTATTTTGATGGTTCTAAATCAGAAGGCAGTGCAAGTGCAAGATGCATTTTGATTAATCCGCAAGGAGAGAAAATTATGCTGCCCTGCAGACTTGAATTTCAGTGTACAAATAATATCGCAAAATATGAAGCATTGATCCAAGGACTGTATAAAGGCATCGATCTTAATGTCAAATAACTTTGAGTATATGGTGACTCTGAAATAATTGTGAAACAGGTGAGAAATACAATTCACTACGTTTTCGGGCATCTTAAACACTATCAATCTATAGCTCAGAAATTGACTTCTCATTTTTCTGCTTTCAACATTTCTTCAATCCCTATACTCCAGAACGCAAGTGTTGACTTACTTGCTAATGTGGCATCTAGACTTATACCATCAGAAGACTTTAGTCCAAACATATTTTCAATAGAATTAATATTTAGAACATCCATTCCTGACAATATAGCAAATTGGAGAGTGTTCAATAATGATGCAAATATAGTAAATTTCCTTACATCAAAAGGATCATATGAAGAGTAGATCATAGACGAGCATGAGCATGATATAGAAATAAAAAAGTAATCTTGATCTAAACCTAATTCCTAAGTCTGTGGTTAAGATGGAAGATCTTTATGATTTGAAATATAGATTCAAGAAAATTACTAACTCCAAAACGCAAATTTCTACTCTAAGATTTGAAGTAGTAAATCGAGGGTCAAATGAGAAACCTCAAAATATCAACCTATGTCTTGACCTAACATCTCAGGAAAAAGTGTCATTCATTAGGTTATTGAAAACATATAAAGGTGTCTTCACTTGGGATTATGCAAATCTCAAAACCTATGATACCTCTATAATTCAACATACCATACCCATGACTTCAAATGAAAAACCAGTTCAGCAGAAGCTTCGAAAAATTCATCCGGCGCTTGAAAGTCAAATTAAATCTAAAATGAACAAGATTCTGAAGACCAAGATAATCTTCCCTGTCAGGCATCCTAAATTTGTATCGAATATGGTACCTGTGAGGGAAAAGAACGATGATATTAGGATCTGCATTGATTTTAGAAACCTAAACAAAGTTTTCCAAAAGGATAATTTTCCTCTACCTACTATGGAACAGGTACTGCAATCAGTTGCAAGTTCCAAATTAATGTCGTTTCTAGATGGATTATCAGTCTATAATCAAATCCTTGTGCACCTAGATGATAGATTAAAGACAACATTCAGGACCAATTGGGGAACATATGCCTATCATAAAATGCCTTTTGGACTCATAAATGTTGGTGCCACATTTCAACGTACTATGGACATTGCCTTTAGAGGTCTAATAAATAAATCAGTTGTTATTTACTTGGATGATATCACGGTCTATTACAAGGATAGGAACAATCATTTCAGTGACCTCAAGCACATCTTTGAAAGATGCATGAAATATGGCATTTCCTTAAACCCCAAAAAATATTATTTTGCTTTACCAGAAAGAAAACTTCTTAGGTTTATAGTATCCAAGAAAGAAATTTACATCAATCTTGATAGAGTCCAAGAAATAAAAAAATTCCCCTCCAACACAATAAGAAAACCATGCAATCATTCCTAGCCCAAAAATTTTGTTAAATGATTCGTCCTAGATTTTTCACAAATAGTCTTACCCCTTCAAGCCATGATAAGAAAAAATGAGTTTTCAAATGGAGCAAATATGAAAGAGAATCATTTTAGTTGATAAAGAAAGCCATTATTAATGCCCCTTCGTTAACAACTCCTAACTTTCTCAAACCCTTCGTATTATATACTTTTTCATCTGATACTTCGTATGCTGTAGTTTGACACAGCTGAATGATGAAAATGTCGAGGCACCTATCTCCTTTTTTAGTTCTAACTTACAAGGCGCCGAATTAAATTATTCAGTTGTAGAAAAGCAAGCATTTGCGGTCTTTAAAACTCTGAAGCATTTCAAACCTTTTCTTCTTAAAACCCATACAAAGATAGTTGTACCCTACCCTGCAATCAAACAACTACTGATTCAAAGAGAAGTAGGGGAGAAAAGAGCTAATTAGGTAACTGCACTCCAAGAATATGATGTAGAGATCTAGCCAACTAAAATTGTCAGGGGCCAAGGTTTTTGCAGGATGTTAACAGGAGCTTCACAGTTTCCATTAGAAGAAGATCAAGGTAATGAATTGCAAATATCAGAGGTAAGCCTCAATGATACGCAATCATAATATGTTGATTTGAAATTTTATCTTAAAAATGGATATGCTCCTATGCACCTTAATTATAAAACAAAGAGATCTTTAAGATTAAATTCAAATCAGTATGAGCTAGTCAATAATGTATTGTTTAGAAATAATTATGATTCAATATTGCTAAGAAGCTTAGAGAAACTTGAAGCTGAGAAGGTCATGTAGGAATTACATAATGGACCAGCTGGTGGACATTTTGGAGGAAATACTACCGATCATAAAATCATGCATGCAGGATATTACTAGCCAATGATATTTAAAGATGCACATGAATATGCAAGGAAGTGCAAAATTTGTCAAACTACGGCCAGAAGAGAAAGAAAGCCAACATTCCCTTTACAACCAACTAACATCCAACAACCATTCGAAAAATGGGGATTAGATATAATTGGTGAGATTATTCCTAACTCTTCCAAGCAGCATAGTTACATCCTCACAACTACTGATTGCTTTACTAAGTGGGTATAATTTGTCCCATTAAAGATAGCTAATACAGAAAACAACACATATTTCATTGATCAGTATATAATTACCCGGTTTGGCTTACCATCAGCTTTAACGTTTGATAATGCATCTTACTTTTCTGGAAATATAATGGTAGAATTTTCTCTTAAATGAGGTTTCAAGTTAAAATATTCAGCTAATTATTATCCTCAAGGTAATGGATTAGCAGAATCAACAAACAAAATCCTCATCAGAATTATCAAAGTAACTATTAATCAAAATCATAGGAATTGGCATAAAGCATTGACATTTTCTCTATGGGTAGACAAGATTACTTAGAAGGCCTCTGTTGGTTCTTCTCCATTTTCTTTAGTTTATGGAAAAGAAGTTGTTATTCCCATAAATGTAGCAATACTATCTCTTGCCCTAGTATAATTTATCAATGAAAACCCTTCATCTTCTCTCCAAGCTAGACAATTTCAAATTCTCAAACTCGAAGAAGAAAGAGAAAAGGCTAAAGTAACCCACTTCTGTCACCAACAAATAGTCAATGCTTCTTTTGATACAATTTCTGCTAGTAAAAAATCCCTTGAAGTAGGTGACTTAGTCCTGAAATGGGACAAGGCACGTGAGGAAAAAGGTAGACATACCAAATTCCAAAGACTATGGCTTGGCCCTTTTCAGATTATTGAAAAATTTGGACCATCAACGTTTCTTTTACAAGACTTGTCCGGTAGGAAAGATTCTTTTCCCGTTAATGGGAAAATGTTGAAAAGGTACTTTTCCTAGGAGATAACCTCTTCCAGTTTTGTAATATATTGCTTTTTAGGAAAATAATGGTTAAACTAGTATTTACTCCTGGCTTTTCAAAATAAGTCTTTGATCAAATTTATGATTTTTCACTTTTATAAGAAAATTGGAGTTAAAAGGAACAATTAGGACATTTGAGTATTAAAATAAACTTCATCCCTCTAGAAAAACTTGATCTTGCTTAAAAAAATTTATTTTACGAAAAACTCTTACCTTTATAGGATATGAAGGTTTTGTTATCAGTCAAGAAAATAATCTTTAACCTAGCAAGGACTTCCTGCAAATCAGTATCTTAAAAAAACCTATCACTATCACCCAAGACCCTTAAAAAGGGCAATGGCCCACCCCATCTGTTAAAATTTTCTTTTTTAAGAGTGTAATTCTAAAGTATAAAAACTTAAAAGATAAAGAGTCTCATTACGAGCTTATTTACCATGTTCATAAGGTAGTAATTAAGACTGATATTACCAATACTGCATATCAAAACAGGGTAATAGTTAATGATCTTCTTGATCAAAAGACAAGGGATCTCATCAAGAGCCAGCTTGTTCATTTTATTTACAACCAATGAATGGCATTGTCATCAGTAGGTTACCATGCCTAGAAAATGACTTTTAAGGGCTTACACTCAAAAGGTAAAAAAAAAGGGACAAAGTCCAAGAGAGATTCAATTCAAACGAATATCATTTTTAAAATCTAAAAAATCATACAGGTGGGATAATGGATCATTGTTGGTTTAAAGGTAACCCTGTCGAGGCTATGAACACCTGCTGGCAGCAGAGGCTCTATTTGTGATAAATGATTAAAAAACCAAAAAACTAATCTGCATGAGGCACCTACTATATTATTTTAAAACCTATTATTCACTGATGCTAACATTTATATTTCTATCATTTTACGAGTGAAGTGATTAAGAAGATGGGCTTGAGAAAGTAATAGTCGTTCAAGAGAAATGTTGTTTACGTTATAATTCATGAAATCATTATTCTTATAACTCCAATTACTTTGAAAGCTTTTAGAAATTTCAAAAAACTACTCAGAGATAACTGGTTCTCCCAAGTGAATCGCCAATTGTTATACTACGAAACACCCCCCTCCCCTCCATTTTCATCTAACAATTGTTGGCATTTGAGTTATAAACGGGGACCCTTTTAAATTTTTAAGCCTAGGACAATAATCCCTAACTCTAAAGAAAAACTTACAAAAACTTTGCAAAATGAGCTAAGGAGGAAACTATATCGCACATCACATATCACACTTTTTCACATCACTATTTTATAAATCCTTTACGAAATTGCGATATGTGAAAAGGTCTCCCACTGTGATAACCTCATCTTGTCACTCCACAATCGCATTTTGTAATTTGCAAAAAACTTGAACATTCCATATCACCACCATTAACGATTTGCGAAATGCGATGTTTCAAATTTCGCAATCGTATTTCACCCGATATATGATAAAGCATTACACGGTACCCTTTTAAAGACCATGATTTGCGATTAAGGAGGTAAAGCGTGCGGAATAATTACGTTTTAAATAATGAAAACAAATGAGTTGATAGGTTATTAAATGTTTAGCGGCCCGAGGGAGGATAATCATTCTCCAGGTTATGGGTAGTTGCAATCAAGTATCCCATAAAAACCTTTCTCACAATCCAAAGTCATTTCACAGAGGATTTCAGTCTTAATTACTTGATATCGTCTGTGCTGATATTTCTTGTCTGTTTCAGGGAAGTGACAAAAGACATGTCCTTAAGAAAGGTGATGCAGAAGCAAACTAAGAAGTCCATTGTTGAGATAGAGCATACAGAGATGGCTCTTATCTTTGTTGATACTGTCTATGATGCAGCTGGAGGCGCAAAAGCGTGGAAATAATTTACAACATACTGGAGGACGAGCATCCTAAAATTAGAATAAGAACACCCGACTTTATATTAGAATAAATTAAGTTAAATAAATTGCATTGTAGAATAAGTCACTTAGATTATCATTATTCTATTGCAAAAAACATTCATAAACCACCCATTCTCATCTTAAAACCCATATTGGGAAACTAGTCCCATTATCCCCAGTCAGAGCCACCACTTCAAATGGAAAAGGAGTTGTCTTAAGGTCCGGATCGGGTGGTCATCCCCCATGTTTTAGCAGCAAAATTTTGAAGCCACAACATTTTGGTGTTAGAAGGAGGGCCTTCAGTTGTGAATGGCATATAAACCTAAAGATCATTTGGAAAGCATTCACAAGAGTCAAAACCCCTCCACCACTTCTATAACCTCTATACCTCATTCAAAATCCCCTGACTAGGAATTTGAAGTTGTAGAAACATCTCCCTTGTCTCCTGAAGTAGTAAGGTAACCACCATCTTAAAATTATATTCCTGAAGTTTATTCTTTGATACAGAAACTGGAACAGATATCCATTTCTGCTAAGAAGCCAGAAGGACTCGAATTATCTGAAGAAAGTGTTAACTCCGTATTACAAAAAATTGGTGTCTTGACTAGACTACAAAGTGAGAAACTTGGGGTCACTCCTTTTGAGTTCCCTATCCCTCCATGACATAAGAAAGTCACTTCATCAGTATCCGAATCAGATACGATCAAGATCACTTCACCTTTCCACCTATCTATTCCTTCATCCACATCTACTCAATCCACGACCTATCAAACATCCACTTCCCCTGTTAGTACTACAATTATCGGTACTAACCCAATAGTAAGTTCTTCACCATCTATACCTACTTCTAGACCGACCTTCCCATTTTCTCAGTCCTTAACTCAAGTTATGGCTAATCAACCTGCTCAACCTTGGACGAATCCTGGAGCTGTCCTCATTGCAAATCCAAATGTGTTCCTCGAAAATCTAGAAAAATGGTTGCCTAAGTATAATCCTGATGATGCTCTCCCAGTCGAAGAACATCTAAATAATTTTATGTTAGTCATGAATCTCAATGGGGTTGCACATGAAGATGTTGCAATCAGATTGTTTCCTTATACCTTCCAAGGATCTGCTGGATCTTGGAATTTTTCCCTTCCATCAATTCAATTTAGAGACTGGGATACTTTTGAAGAAGTATTTCTTGCAAAATTTGGTGATGATAGAACTATAGCATCCTTGATCAATGATATTTCTAATTTAAAAGCTAATACAGATGAAAAGATCAAAGATTTCAACTCGAGATTCAACAAATTGCTAAACAAAATCCCAGTTGCATCTAAACCTGTTGTAGATGTACAAATAGAATGGTATATATCATCTCTTCCTTCTAATATTGCAATCTTTGTAGATAGGGCCAATAAGGCTACCTTTGTAGAAAACATGAAAGAAGATCTGTCTGTAGAAAGAGGAATCTTAGCTTTAGAAAAAAGATCACAAACAGATGAAAGGAAGACCAAGAAAGTAACTTTTAAAGATGACTCTAAAAATAAAACTTCAAATGACCCTTTCAATCTGGAAGGCCTTTAGAAAGTGTTAAAAACAATGTCAAATGAAATGGTAGAAATTAAAAAATAAGTCGCAGAATCTTCTGCTCCCAAAATACCTTTCTGATCATTGAAAAAGAACTCCTCTTCTACATCACAACCTCCAAACACCATTTCAAATGATGAATCTGACCAAGAATCCACAGAAGATTCACCAAACGATGAAGAAGTTGAAACAGGAGAAGAAATTGAACTAAATGGGATGTAGGATTTTGTTCTCCCAACAAAAGAAGAGGCACAAGTAATGCTAGTAACTACTAGAAGAAAAAATTCTCCTGACACATCTACCACTAATCAGAAGCAAAAAGTTGCTACTCCTGCAAAAGATAAAACAGTAAATAAGAAATCTAAAGCCATCCAAACCAGCCTATTCCTCCAGACTCCTCAAATGCTTCAAAAACATTGGTAATCTCGGATACGGTAGAATACAATATAGTGGAAGACACGAAAAAGACCAGAGTTAATATTACGTTGCATGAGCTCACTAAACTCAAACAACAACAGAAGATCATGTTAACAGAATTGAAAGCAATTCCAATATCTCCCCTGCCATCTGTTATAGTTACTCAAGCCGCCTACGATATGGGAAAATCTCCTTCATCCTCAAACAAAGTAGATCCTTCAGATCTAGTTCTGATTGGTGTTCGATCTATCTCTCATGTCCCCCCCTTTATGCTTACTTATGAAACTTTCAACAGGAATGTTCATAACTGCCTTGTTGACTCAAGGGCCTCCTCAAACATAATGCCAATTGCGGTGTGTGCTAAATTGAACATTACACTTCAAAAATATGCAGTACACATAGTTCAGTTAAACAAGAAGAAAGTAGAGGTACTTGGAGAAATAGCGTTAGTTTTAATTAGGCTTTCCTCTAATTCAAAAGTTTCACAAATAATTGATATATTGGTGGTTAATATCCCTAAATTTTATGGTTTGATTCTCAGTAGGGATTGGTCTGAAAAGTTGTATGGCTATTTTGCAATTGATTGGTCTCCAATGTGGTTGCCACACAATGGTAAACCAAACCAAATGAGGATAAATCGAGAAAAATTCATGAAGTATATATTCACAGACCTTGAGGGAAGCAATGAACATGTTGCCTTCACTAATAACATCAATGGAAATTATTCAGTGGAGTCCTCTTTAGGATCTTTTAATGCTCAAAAGTCTCCCTTTTTAGATAATGTTGTGGTCTGTCAAATTGAGAATTTCTCGCAAACAGATGCTTCCAAGTGTTTAAATTTAGTTGATTGAATCTCTGTTCTGGACTCTCTATGTTGATGGTTCTAAATCAGAAGGCAGTGCAGGTGCAAGATGCATTTTGATCAATCCGCAAGGAGAGAAAATTATGTTAGCATGCAGACTTAAATTTCAGTGTACAAATAATATCGCCAAATATGAAGCACTGATCCAAGGACTGTATAAAGTTACTGGTCTTAATGTCAAATATCTTTGAGTCTATGGTGACTCTGAAATAATTGTGAAACAGGTGAGAAATACAATTCACTGCATTTTTGGGCATCTTAAACACTACCAATCTATAGCTCAGAAATTGACTTCTCATTTTTCTGCTTTCAACATTTCTTCAATCCCTAGACTCCAAAACGCAAGTGCCGACTTACTTGCTAATGTGGCATCTAGACTTATACCATCAGAAGACTTTAGTCCAGACATATTTTCAATAGAATTAATATTTAGATCATTCATTCCTAACAATATAACAAATTGGAGAGTGTTCAATAATGATGCAGATATAGTAAATTTCCTTACATCAAAAGGATCATATGAAGAGCAGATCATAGACAAGCATGAGCATGACATAGAAATAAAAAATAATCTTGATCTAAACCCAATTCCTAGGTCTATGGTTAAGATGGAAGATCTTTATATTTGAAAGATAGATTCAATAAAATCACTGACTCCAAAACTCAAAGTTCTACTTTGAGATTTGAAGTAGTAAACCTAGGGTCAAATGAGAAACCTCAAAATATCAACCTAGGTCTTGACCTAACATCTCAAGGAAAAGTATCATTCATCAGGTTATTGAAAACATATAAAGTTGTCTTTGCTTGGGATTATGCAAATCTCAAAACCTATGATACCTCTATAATTCAACATACCATACCCATGACTTCAAATGAAAAACCAGTTCAGCAGAAGCTTCGAAAAATTCGCGTGGCCCTTGAAAGTCAAATTAAATCTGAATTGAACTAGCTTCTGAAGGCCAAGATAATCTTCCATGTCAGACATTCTAAATGGGTATCGAATATGGTACCTGTGAGGAAAAATAAAAGTGATATTAGGATCTGCATTGATTTTAGAAACCTAAACAAAGCTTGCCAAAAGGATAATTTTCCTTTGCCTACTACGGAACATGTACTGCAATTAGTTGCAGGTTCTGAATTAATGACATTTCTAGATGGATTATCAGGATATAATCAAATCCTTGTGCACCCAGATGACAGATTAAAGACAACATTTAGGACCAAGTGGGGAACATATGCCTATCATAAAATGCCTTTTGGACTCATAAATGTTGGTGCCACATTCCAACGTGCTATGGACATTGCCTTTAGAGGTCTAATAAATAAATCGGTTGTTATTTACTTGGATGATATCACAGTCTATTACAAGGATAGGAACAATCATTTAAGTGAACTCAAGCAGTAGTATTTAAAGATGCACATGAATATGCAAGGAAGTGAAAAACTTGTCAAACTATGCCCGGAAGAGAAAGAAAGCCAACATTCCCTTTACAACCAGTAAACATCCAACAACCATTCGAACAATGGGGATTAGATATAATTGGTGAGAGTATTCCTAACTCTTCCAAGCAGCATAAGTACATCCTCACAACTATTGATTACTTTACTAAGTGGGTAGAATTTGTCCCATTAAAGATAGCTAATACAAAAAACATCACATATTTGATTGATCAGTACATAATTACCCGGTTTTTCTTACCCTCAGCTTTAATGTTTGATAATGCATCTTACTTTTATAGAAATATAATGGTAGAATTTGCTCTTAAGTCAAGTTTCAAATTAAAGTATTCAGCTAATTATTATCCTCAAGGTAATGAATTAGCAGAATCAACAAACAAAAACCTCATTAGAATTATCAAAAGAACTATTGATCAAAATCATAGGAATTGGTATAAAGCATTGACATTTTCTCTATGGGCAAATAGGATTACTCAGAAGGCCTCTATTGGTTCTTCTCCTTTTGCTTTAGTTTATGGAAAAGAGGTTGTTCTTCCCACAAACGTAGCAATACCATCTCTTGCCCTAGTACAATTTATCAATGAAAGCCCTTCATCTTTTCTCCAGGCTAGACAATTTCAAATTCTCAAACTCGAAGAATAAAGAGAAAAGGCTAAAGCAACCCACTTTTGTCACCAAAAATAGTTAAAGCTTCTTTTGATACAACTTTTGCCAGTAAAAAATCCCTTGAAGTATGTGACTTAGTCCTTAAATGGGACATGGCACGTGAGGAAAAAGGTAGACATACCAAATTCCAAACACTATGGCTTGGCCCTTTTCAAATTATTGAAAATTTTGGACCATCAACGTTTATTTTACAAGACTTGTCCGATAGGAAAGAATCATTTCCCGTTAATGGGAAAATGTTGAAAAGGTACTTTTCCTAGGAGATAACCTCTTCCAGTTTTGTAATATATTTCTTTTTAGGAAAATAATGGTTAAACTAGTATTTACTCTTGGATTTTCAAAATAAGTCTTTGATAACATTTCTTATTTTTCACTTTTATAAGAAAATTGGAGGTAAAAGGAAAAATTAGGACATTTGAGTACTAAAATAAACTTCATCCCTCTGGAAAAACTTGATCTTGCTCAAAAACATTTATTTTACAAAAAACTCTTATCTTTATAGGATATGAAGGTTTTGTTATCAGTCAAGAAAATAATCTTTAACTTAACAAGGACCTCCTGCAAATCAGTATCTTAAAAAACTCTATCATTATCACCCAAGACCCTTAAAAAGGCCAATGGCCCACCCCATCTATTAAAATTTTCTTTTTTCAGAGTGTAATTCTAAAATATAAAAACTTAAAAGATAAAGAGTCTCATTACGAACTTATTTACCATGTTCATAGGGAAGTAATTAAAATTGATATTACCAGTACTGCATATCAAAACAGGGTAATAGCTAATGATCTTCTTGATCAGAAGACAAGGGGTCTCATCAAGAGCCAACTTGTTCAGTTTATTTACAACGAGTGCATGGCATTTTCATGAGTACATTACCATGCCTAGACAATGACTTTTAAGGGCTTACACTGAAAAGGCAAAAAAAAAGGGATAGAGTCCAAGAGAGATTCAATTCAAACGAATATCATTTTTGAAATCTGAAAATTCATACAGATGGGATAATGGATAATTGTTGGTTTTAAGGTAACCCTGTCGAGGCTATGAACGCCTGCTGGCAGCAAAGGCTCTATCTGTGATAAATGAGTAAAATACCAAAAAACTAATCTGTAGGAGGCACCTACTATATTATTTTAAACCGTATTACTGACTGATGCTAACATTTATATTTCTATCATTTTAGGGGTGAAGTAATTGAGCATATGGGCCCGAGAAAGTAATGGTGGTTCAAGAGAATTGTTGTTTACCTTATAACTCATGAAATCATTATTCTTATAACTCCAATTACTTTGAAAGTTTTTTTAGAAATTTCAAAAACCTGCTCAGAGATAACTAGTTCTCCCAAGTGAATCGCCAATTGTTGTAATATGAAACAAACCCCCCATTTTTATCTAACAATTGTTAGCATTTGAGTTATAAATGGGGACCCTTTTAAATTTTTAAGCCTAAGACAATAATCCCTAACTCTAAAGAAAAACTTAGCAAAACCTTGCAAAATGAGCTAAGG
>APFE030354200.1:0-41104 GCA_000404065.3 Pinus taeda
ACATACAGGCCCTGTAATTCCAGCTGCACTTAAGCCAGGATCTCAAGGAAACAACAGCTACAGACCCCATTGCCCAATGGATTAGTCTCACCTATAGACAATGCTCTAAAACTGTCAGAAGCATCCTCCCAACCAAACATAAAAAAAACAATCAAACATTCACTTCATAACTAGCCTAAAAACTCCATTAAAACAGTGACAAACCTTACAGAGAGAGCCCTCTCTAATTACAGCTGGGCTAGAAGCTGTGGTCCAAAGATTGGTTAGTAGTTACCCCGGCCGTATTCCCTTGGGAGTCATAGGGAACAACCTGGGCGTTAACAGACTCCAAGGGGGTTTATTTTTTGATTTTTAACAAAGCTTGAAAAAGAGATAAAAGTATGCTTTGTGGTAAAAGTACAATTCACAATCGTGCATGTCAAATTCTGTAAGTCAGCTATAAATCTATTCAAAGCAACACCAAATGGATTAAACATACCTATTTCATTGGTAAAAATAGGTAAATACTAAAGTTTACTCATTTAATGATCATGAAATAAATGTAAAAACAAGAATTTAACATGTTATTTTCACCATTTGATATTTACCATTCAGTTTGTGCTTTGACCCTATTTTTACCTCGATATTCATCTACTGATTGTGAGAGATTCTGTAGATCATTTCTCATGTCGCCTGGACCAGGTAGGAGATCTATCGCTCCTCTTTCTTTTGATGACATTCTTTTACTATTTCATGCAAGCTTTTAGGGTTTTGAGGGCCCCTGGGTTTTGAATTTTTCACCCTGGGACTAGCGCAAGCTTGCATGTCATAAATTGTAGTGGAGAGCACCCATATTGAATGAATTCTGCACTGCGACACAGTGTCTCCTTTCTTGGGCTATGTTGGGTGAGTTTCCCAAATTTGTTTCACCAAAAAGGCCCAAAATTTCTTCAGTTTTTTGCATGGAAAGGATCCTAACTAATCTCTTGGTTTGGTTCCAGGCTTTCATCAGATCAGAATGCCTATTACTTGGCAATAAAGAGAGCATGAATAAAAATACATGGTTTCCCTAAATGATCCGGGTATAGGTTAGGCCCTCAAAAACTGTGGGTTGCTCAAATACTTCAGGTTGTCTGGAATGAGGCAACAATCAGAACTATTGCATTTCCTAGTGCATGCATGGGATCTGACAGATCAAGCTTTTCACATAAGAGACATATTTGTCCCTATTGTGATCAATTATGTTTACTTCCTTATAGGGTTTTTGAGATGTGGTGCCCCCATATCTCTTTCAAGTGCTTCTCGTGGAGGGGAAACAATGAGGGACTATGTTCGACAATTCTGTCGGCTAGGTACACAACCTACCAAGCAAGGAAAGATAATCTTCAAAGATATCCATGATTTTCCTTTAAGAACAATCCTTTTAACCATCACAAAGTTGGCAAGCAGTGTGACACTTCATCTAGCTAACAGATCATATGTTCAATATGCACTTGAGTCTCTTGAGTCAACTTTATTCAACTAGTGTGAGGCAGTACTTTCTTCACTGAAAGAGCAGTTGACAAAGGTAAAGAGCAGTAAGACAAATAACTTTAGCTATGGATCACTCTTAATTTATTTTACCTTAGAAAGAATTCCATTGATGCAAACCCCAACATGTAACACTGGTTGTAGCTAGTCCTAGAGATCCACGGATGCAGTGATGGGTCGAATTGATGACTAGACATGTTGGTCAGTCATCGATTACATTTACCACTGCATTCTTTAGTTGTCTCAACATTGTCATCGAGGATCATCCATATTAAGAGATGGACTTTCATGGAGATCCAAAGTTGAGTTTACCAGTGGGAGCTCAATGGGGTGCTATAGGTAAATTGTTTTTGACCAAAATGTTTTAATTTTTATTTTAAATTTTATAAATGTTTTTGTGTTTTGATGTTCCAAGACTAAACTAAAATCATTCTCATGCATGCAAATGTGGGTACTGTTTGACCTATGAGGCACCAACAGGAGGTAGGTGGGCTAGCACAGAGAAACATTAGAAGAGTAGTTCTCTAGGATTTGGATTTGGTTGAGACCTTGGTAGAGTTGCAGGATCACGTGGAGGGATTAACCCTTGGTATTCTAGATTTCCAGATCAAGGAGTTACCTATGAGGCTGCAACACCATACTATTGGTGTTCCAGGATGTTGAATGCAGCTCTTGCGCATGATAGCTCAAGCTGTGACCTGTTGTCATGAGCATCACTAGGTTTACTTAGGATGTTTTTTGCATGCATTTTGAGTTTTTAGGTCGGATGACCAAACATGTCTTAGACAAAAATTTTGTAAAAACTTTTAAAACATCTATTTATTTTTACTTTCAGAGTTTTTATATATATGATTATATGCAATCCTATTCAACTAATGATGTGAATTGAAAATTTACTTTTACATATGTCACAAATTTCTATTTAACACATAGTTTGCTAATGAGTCAGTTAATGTGTTAAAGTTTTTGGAAATATGTTGATATTGAATGTACTCAAAATGTCTTTCCAAAATACGAACTCTAAGGAACATACAAAGAATTGTTGGATTTCAGATAGTATAAATGTTTGTTAGTTGTAGTACAATGAGTTGTGAATCTAGTCTAATGATGATTCAATGGATGCCAAGTGAAATGAAATCAGAGAGAAGTTCAATCAATGCACTATACTTAGTGATATTGTTCGTCAATCGACTGATACAAATCCCTTGAAAAATCACTAACTCGCCACTTGGAGTGAAAATGGCACATGTTACAGAAGATAGGTTCTGCGTACTACGACTAGCACCATCGGCATAACCAACAAATGGTTCCAAAGGTTTGGACACCTGCAACAAATGAAAAGTGGATTACTTAACCACATAAAAACTCTAAAAGACACCCTAACACACACGCATGCAATTAAAGCGTATATACAATGATTTTTACTACACTCAATTAAGCATAGTAACGTTTGAGATACAACCCATTTTGGGGCTGTGACAATGGAATACCATCATAATCCACCAGCTCATAGGCACCTTTTGTCAAAACATGCTTGACAATATAAGGACCGATCCAAAGCGGTTCAAATTTCCCTGCTCCTAGTTTATCAGCTTCCTGATTGTAAAGCAAGACCAGGTTTCCTTTTGAGAAAACGCAAGGCTTGACATTTTTGTCATATTGTGCCTTGATTCATTTCTTATGTGCTTCGTTAGCCAATGCGGCTTCACGACGGGTTTCATCTAGATGGATAAGTTCCAAGACATGCTTCTTCTTCAGAAGTGTTGGGTAACAGGTCAATCACGAGTTTGAGAGATGAAATTTCGCATTGTATCGACAAAATTGCCTCTAGACCATACACCAACTAAAAGGGTGTGAATCCAGTTGCATTTCTCACCAAGGTTCAATATGCCCACAAGGTAGAGTATAGGATTAAATGCCAGTGTCGTTTATGAACCCCTATCATTCTTTAAAGCATTTGCTTTAGGACTTTGTTGATGGCCTCAACTTGTCCATTCGCTTGCGGATAATAAGGGGTAGAACTATCATGTTAAAGTCCTAACTTAGCAGTCAACTCAACCATCATATGATTACAAAAATGTGATCCATGATCTGTAACTATAGCCTATGGTACACCAAACCAGGCAACCACGTGGTTGAAAAAGAAAAGAGCATCCGTTTCACCACTGTTTTTTAATGTTGGCATCACCTCGACCCATTTGTTAAAATAGTCAACAGCGACTATAATGTACCCATGCCCCCTGGCCAAGGTAGGGTTGAATGCCCCATTTTGCGAATGGTCCAACAGCGATGACATGATGCAATGGTGTAGGTGGTAGTCTAGCTTTATAGTCATAAATCTGGCATGCATGATAGCTTCTGATGACAATTATGCAATCTTTGAATATACTAGGCCAGAAGTAACCAACATGGAGAATTCTCTGCGTGGTAGCATAACCAGATAAGTGTCCACCACAAGCACCTGAATGGAAATCATTCAAAACTTTCTTGGCTTCCTCATGAGTGAGGTACCTTTGTAAAATTGTATTGATACCACAATGATAAAGAGTGTCACCAACGATTAGATAATCTTTGGCTTGGTATCAAATATGTCATTGTTGCAAGCGAGATGTATCTGGTCGAAAAGTTTGGGTCTGGAGATAAATTAGTATATCTCCATACCACATGTCAGATGATGAAATCAAGAATAGATACTCATCTAGAATTGATGGTTTTGAAGTTGAATCAATGGTATTTGAGGGAAGGTCGCAAAGAAGCTCTGCGGAGACTAGAGATTTCTTTGATTTGGATTTTATGAATTCCAAATAAAACTCCTACAAAATGATGATCCATTTTGAGTACTTCCCCCCAGCAATTGACGTGACAAAATATATGTCATAGGGTTGCAATCTGAAATGACAATGGCATTTCGGAGCAAGATATAGTGGCAAAAGATCTGTATAGCTTGAACAGTAGCCAGAGCTAACTTTTTGACATAAGAGTACTTAACTTATGTATCATTGAGATTGCAGCTCAAATAATATATTAGATGTTCAATCCCATCTTATTCTTGGACTAAAACCATTCTAATGGTTGTATCTACAGTGACAAGATACAGGAAGTAGTCATTTTGATCATTCAAGGAATACATTAATGAGGCTCTAATCAAGGTACCTTTAAGAGCATCAAAGGAAGCTTGCGCAAACTGATCCCAATGGAAGGGTATCCCCCTTTTCAATAAACAAGTAAATCCTTTAGCCATTTCAACATAATTGGGAATGAACCTCCTCAGAAAGTTAGCCTTCCCTTGGAGTCTCTGTAACTGTAGTAGATTTGAAGGTGGAGGAAAATCAAGGATTTCCTGAAACTTAAGTGGATTGAGTTGAATTCCCTCCTTAGACACTACAAATCCAAGGAAACGACTAGAACCAACACAAAACACACATTTGTGTGGATTGAATTGTATTTTGTAGTGTCGGAACCGTAAAAATATAGCTCTCAAATGCTGCGGGTGATCAAACTGCTTTCGTGAATGAGCAGGTAAATCATCAAGGTATGGTTGATCAATATGTTTGATGTCGTGGAAAGCATAATTCATGGCCCTCTAAAATGTTGCCCCTGTGTTCTTCAAACCAAAGGGGATTTGCCTATAAGTGAATGTGCCCCATGAACAAATAAAAGTTGTTTTAGATTGGTCCTCTGGGTGGATATTTATCTGATTATTGTTGGAAAAACCATCCATAAATGAGAATATTTCACATCCATCACATTCATCAATAATCTGGTCGATAAAGGGAGTAGGATAATTGTCTTTTGGACAAGCCTGATTAACATCCCTATAATTGAAGCACACTCGTATTGTCCCTTGTTTCTTCATGACAGGAACAATATTGGAAACCCAATCAATGAGAGGAATAGTATAAATGAAACCAAAAAATAAAAGTTTTTCAACTTCTATTTTAGTAGCAACAGCCTTCTTTGGATGAACGGGATGGAGGCGCTGTCACACTGGTTTGACATCGACATACATTTTTATTTCATGTTCAACTATACTAGAGTCAATTCTTGGCATCTCCTCATATGACCATGGAAATATATCTCAAAATTCACGAAAAAGAGCACAGTAAATATCAAGTTCTGATGGAGAACAAGATTTGCCCACATGATTGTTTTCTACAATGTTAGGTTTGGTCAAAATATTGATAGAAATAGTTTCTTCAATATTTGACAGGTTTCACTTAGAATCTACTGTATATATGAAATGAAATTCGAAAGGAAATAGACAATCGAAGGGTGATTAAGTTCATTTGAATAATCTTCTATGTGATATTGAATATGAGAACGATGATGATAATCTTCCCATGATTCTCTTTCCATTGTCATTGATTGGACGATTCCTTTGTCAGTAGAAAATATATGTGAAAAAGGATCGGAAGAAGTACCAAATTCTAATGAACGATCTACCCATACAATTAATGAATATGGATTTGGGTTTGCCACACAAGCCAAAAATATTGATTGCTATGCTAGCTCAATAGGGCTTAGCAGCATTATTCCTTTACTACTATCAACTTCAAAACTATTGTTAATCTTCCTTAAGTCAGATGAAGTGGAAGATATCATGTTGCAAGTCTCAACTTTTTCCACTTCCGCTAAAATTGATGGTGGTGGTAGTGAAAAAGTACCCATTAGGGAAGGATCTTTAAAAATACCTACACCAATGTTTTGAAGAGATAGCAGGGGTCTGTGTACCAATGGAATGCTTCCAGTAGCTTGTGAACTAGAGGCAAAGAAGGCGAGTTGGTCGATAACTGTGATTCCACCTTTATGAGGAAATGCAATCATATGAAATTATGTTGAAACCAAAATAGCCATGGCATAATCCCATGGTCTTCCTAGTCAAATGTTGTAATAAAGGGGTCTGTCAACTACCTCAACTTCAACGGTTACTGTTTTTCCTCATAGTTTAATTTGTAGATTACTCAATATTCCACAAGGCGTATATGTGCAACTGTCAAAATCTTTTAACGTTGTTGGTGAACATGACAAAGGTGATGAGCCAAGTGTTTTCCAGCAACTCATAGACATTATACAAGTAGATGCCCCCTTGTTAATAATGGTTCGATGAACAATTTTATTCAAGGCATTTACTTCAATAAAAAATGCTAATTATGTTGGTAACTGTGGCATATAACCCGCATGGTTGAAAACCACAAGATTGGAATTAATTGGATCGATTCCACCAATTGCAGAAAATAAAGCCTGCTTTTGGGAGGGACAGTGCTAAAGTACCTCGAGTGTACACATAACAGAAGGTGACTGAGCCAAATCATCTACTATATTGTAATTTTGTGTAGGTTGAGCTCGAGGGTTAAATGTTGATTTGTGTACAACTCCCTTAGGAATTTTTATTGTTAACTCTGGTGCAATAGGTGTTGAAATAGGATCATTCGAAGTTAAAGTCGAAGGGTTAGGTCGATCAGCCTGGTTATTTGACAATGACAGTTGATTTTCATAATCTTTGGTTTGTGTTGACACCAAAACATCATGTTTCGACTTAGAGGCAGATAGCATAAGAACTTGGGAAGTGGAAGCTTGGTCTGTATAAACCATATTTGTCTCTGGTTTTAGAAAAGGATCATTCAATACCGTGGATGTATTATAAGTCTTCAGAAGCTTTAAGACTTTAGAGTGGTGAGGACAATCTTGCGTAAAATGCTCATCGTTACAGATCAAACACGAGTAACGAGGTTTCCTCGCTGAAGAAGAGGAATCAGATGATTTCTCTTGAGGGGAATTATTCTGTTTCTTCTTATTTTTTCCCTTTTTCTTACCTCCTGGTTGCTTTTCATTCTTTCCCTTGTGAGATGACATGACATTGATTTCAGAAGTAAGAGTGTTATCAGGTGCATTTGTAGTTTGATTGGTAATGGAAAGTGTTTGACCAGATGATCTACCTGCTATTTGTGTGCTCAAAGAACCAATCACACCATCACCAACATGAGAGTCCTTACTCAATGGTGGAGGAGGAACAGTGAAAGCTGGTTAGGGTGCATTCGGGATCTTGTCGTAGAGTGTGCTAGACTGTGTATAAATCAAGTCCAGATATTAGGCATGAGCAACTACTTGCTCTTTAGTGACAACTCCACCTTTTGCCACATCCTTAGTGATAGATGGCAGCAAGGATTTTATAAACCACTCAGCTAGAAGTTGACCAGGAACATAAGTTTTAACCATTCGATGACGATGACGCCACTCATGAATATGATCAAAGATATGAGTAGTAGTAGTTTGTTTAAAGTTGGTTAATAGTTTTGTTCCAGTCTCATATCATATGCGTAACTAGAAGTGGGTTAAAAACATGGTAGCTAAGGTAGTGAAGTTATCGAAAGAAGCTCATGGTAACTCGATGTATCATTTCACAGCCGGAATAGTAAGCGTTCTCTAGAAAAGATGAAGTCTAACAAAATCATCATTCAAGGAGTTTAACGAACACCATAAATGAAAAGTCATGACATGGTTGGATGGGTCTTCTCCAGGGTTTCCATTTAATTTCAGAATATCGGAAGGTAACTTATGAGGAATCACCGGCCACCAAGGTGCATAGTGAATTGGGTCATTGGTGAGCCAGTTTAAATCTAGTAATTCAAGTGTCGCAATGAAAGGAAACTATCTATTGAGATCAGGTTGAGCATATTCAGGGTAAGATGGAATTGCCTGGTCAATGGGCCTTTATATACCAACATAAGGCATCTATTGTTGGTAACCTTAATATGGGTAAATTTGTTGAGAAAATTTGGTGTAAGGTTGTTGTTGTTGTGCACTAGGGTACATTTGTTGTTGTCCAAACCCAACATAGGCTTGCTGACCAGGACCTAGATAAACTTGTTTCTTACCAAACCCAACATAAGATTGTTGTCCAAGTCCATGTTGAGGTTGGTATTGCTGGAATCATTGCTGTTGATATTGGGGCTGCCAAGGCTATTGAATCAATTGTTGTTGTTGTTGGTACAACGGTTGTTGATTTAACAATTGTTGTTGCTCACCAATGTAAGGTTGACCAGGTTGTGAATACACTAAACCAATGTAAGTTTGAGTCATTCTAGTAAAAGGTAAACTAGCTTGAAGTGATTGGACTCTAGACATAAGTGGTTATTGTAAAACTATCTGAGAAGGCTAAGTCTGTATACTTGAAACTTGGGGGTCTGAGGTTGAAGGGCCAGCTTGCACAGGTTGAGAAACAACAATCTAGGCTTGTGACTATGGTACAAATGTAACAACAAGTGTTGTAGGTATAGATGAGACATATTGCATAGGTTGTGATGGATACACAAGCCTAGTTTGAATGGGCATTGTTGGCTGCCACTGACAGAGAGTCATTCTAGACTGACCTAAAGATGACGGCATACCGACATATGGTTGCCACCCAGAATATGGAGGATAAGGAGAATATCCATATTTTTCTCCGTATAGGGGTAGTCCATTGTTAAGCAGATACATAGGACGGTAAGTAGATGAACCAGCTTGATGTGAACTTGATGGGTCCAGCTGTTTGGTACCCATAAATGAGGAACCAAATAAAATTTTGATAGAGGAAATTGGTGAAGACTAAGGGCTAGAAGCAACACATGAGTGGGTTCCCGATAAATATTGGTAACCTGATGGGATGGACGAAACACCATACAAATGTGACTCAGGTGTTGTAGTAAACATCAAAGAGGTTGCGACAGAAGATTATGCCGTAGCCGTAACAGATGGCATAGTTTGGGATGTTGAATCTACCATAGTCAAATGTTCAAATAAGTTTCCTAACGAATCAATGGGTGTCTAAAAGTAATAAAGATAAAAAGGAGTAGTGAAATGAGGAATATGAGGATATAGATAAAGTCCAGTTCCAAAATGGAATGGAGTTGTGGGTGATTCTACCTCAGGTTCATCTTCAATTGAAATCAAATCAGGTGGAAGAATTTCACTGTCTGGCCCGTAATAGATTTCCAATTGTTGCTAAGGTAAAGAGGAAGTCTCAATAGTTACGTATGTCTGAGGATTTATCGGTCGATCTTCTTCTGGTAAGGTAATAACTTCTCATTGTTCAACCTCAAGATCCAAATGTTCTGGTAAAAGAACAAGTTTAGGTTGGGATCCATGAACAATTTCTGGTTCAAAAGTAACTTCTGATTGAATAGTGATGGGTTCAGTATCCATTTCTGGTTGAACAGATTCAGGTTCAGAAGTAATTTCTTGTTGAACAACTTCGGATTGAGAATCAACTTGTTGTTGAACAACTTGTGTTACTGTTTCACTAGATTTAGTTCTAGTTTCCTCAGGTAATTGTGGAGATTCCACTTCGGTAACATATGTACCAGTAACGGTAGGAGTAACTGGGGTCACAATACTTACCGGTATATGTGTTTCTAGTAATTCAGATGAAGAACCAGAGGCTTGTGAAGTGTTGGATCTAGTCAAATGAGATCGCTTTGATCAGATAGGTGTAGCTTCGAGCAGTAAAGGTGGCTTACTCACTTCTCTTTGCAAACGATGGGGTAAGGGTTGATTTTCCTCCACGATTTCTGATTGATTTGATTACAAAAAATAAATAAACAAAAAGGTGTAAGCTAGGCAAAAAGGTTTACCAAGCAACTGTGAACTGCAGAATACCTCCTGGAGAACCAAGAAGTACGGGCATGCAATCTCCCCAAATGTTGTGTTCGGTGTATCACAATGTACAAGGTGACCAACTTGGTTACGTAAGGACCTATTGTTTTCTTCCCATATATACTCAAAAGTATGTGGAGGCCCAATCTGTATTAGGGCTGTCTAATGCAAAACCACATAGTGAGAGCATTCCCATATACTTTACATGCTATAACACTGCCATATATACCCGCAGGTACATGGATGAACTATGATATACTCACGTACGTGGAATGAGGTATCACACTCAGAATGTATCAAAGACAAGTTAGCACTAGTTTCTATGTTTTATGACACCAAAACACGTCTCTAGCCTAGAAATTCTAAATGTTTTGCGTTAGATAACAATGCTCCATTAGGTTAATTGATGTTAATTTTAAGTTGATCTTGATTAATAATTTTCCTTTCAAGGTTCACCATGTTATTTATTTTCAATTCCTATAATGCAACTAATATGTTAAGCATTCTTTTCATTCAATTTTGACAATGAAAACCTTAACTAGTAGGGATAGAGCAATCAGATTCTTGTAATCCAAGAACAAAGAACACAATCTAATGCAATTTACCTAAACTATTCCTATGAACACACACAAACTCTTTCAATGCACAATGCAAGTTTTTATTTTTGATTCCCTTAATGTAATGATGAGCAAAAAATAAACTAATGCACATACATCAATCAATCTTTTTACAAGAATGAAGACTTTACGACAGTTCTGCTTCGAAAGAAAATAAGACTTTTACGACACTTCCTTTTGAGAAAAGATAAATTGACTATAATCTAACTTTGACAATGAATTGATAGTGATGAAGAGATCATTTAAGAAACACTAAACAATCAAAAACAAAGTAGGGCTGACAAAGGAAACACAAATTGATTTCAGAGAGAGAAGCATCATTGATCTTTCAACAAGCAGAAACAAAAGGAAGTTTGGAAAAAAATCAACTTAGAGGAGGAATTTTTGTCCTAAGAGGGATCATCATAGCCTTGAATGGGAGACAATGCACTTCAGAGCACTGTCCTCAAGCCAGGGGTGCTCTGTAGTGCTCTATCTCTAGACCAAGCCTGCGTTGGTGCCAGAGAGGACATCCTAGGGGCTTACAAGCACAAATTTCACCAAAAATCACTTCAAAAGGTTGAAAGAAACTCAATTGAAGCAAGTAGAGTCTACTAGAGGGTACTAGAATGAAGGTAAACTATGTGGAATGATGATCGTTCCCCAGTGGAGTCACTAATTTGTTATGCAGAATTTGGTATCTATGGATAAATACTAATTCCCTAGGTAGGTAGCTATACCTAGAACAATAGACTTAAAGTGCTTATCCTTTTTCTATAAATGATAAATAAGACAAAGGGATCAAGAGACCTACTTGTTCTTTCACTTTCCTTTTGTCTCCTTTGTTTGACTCCTGTCGCTCCTTTCCAAACTTAACTTGCTCCAAAAGTACCTATAAACATAAACAGAAGACAGAGAACCAATCAAATCAATATATCTATCAAATACACGTAAATGGATTCAGATACATTCACACATATAAACATCATATATCAAGATAAGCATATTGAAAAAGGGTGTAAACTTCTTTATTAGATAGAAGGAAGAATTACAACCATGAAGTCTGATCCATTGCCACTTTTCCAGCTTGGCTTCCAACCTACATCACATCAATAGCACAAAACTTTGGAAGCATAACATAACTCACTTACAAACTCAATTCTCACTCCAATAGCATCTCCTTAAAAATTCTGAATGTCTAGCCCCTGATCACTTAGATGAGTGCTCAATTATAGGCCAAAGGAGGAAATTTTGTCATAAATGAGGGTATTGAATGACCTTCCATACTTAGAGTTAGTTTCCATGGAGGAAGAGATGAGAGGATAGGAGGTAACTTAGCTCATTCCTCATCCATTTTTGAGCTCATAGGAGATGATAAGTGTGGGAATATTCTAGATGACTCCAAAAGATGAGAATATTCCCAGAACCCTATGTGAACTACAACAAAAGTAGAATCCTTTGCATTTTTCTCCATTTCTGAAAAATGCAATTTTCCTCCAAGATACAAATTATGCAACTTATCCAACATTTCTTTGGCAGTCTCACAATACTTCAAAAACTTTCTATCATATTTTTCAATACTATTCAAAATAATATTTTTAGCTAAATCATTTGATTTAACTTTAATTCCATATTCAATTGATAGAAAAATACTTTCATCAACGGATAAAGCATACGAATCCAAATTCACTCTCCAAGTTGTAAATTTACCTTCATGAAGTTATGAAATATCTTGCTAAGCCATTTTGGAAAATTTACAAAATTTTTGCCAAAATTTCCAAGATCCACTCTCCAATGGTCAAACTATAAC
Organism: Pinus taeda; assembly: GCA_000404065.3. NCBI lineage: Eukaryota > Viridiplantae > Streptophyta > Pinopsida > Pinales > Pinaceae > Pinus > Pinus taeda. The sequence continues at coordinate 12,550 of APFE030354200.1, forward strand.
TAACAACCCCACTCTAATACCAATTGTTGGAAACTAAATCACTACTTGGGGGATGGGGGGCTGAATCAATAGTGTGAACACTTATAAAATTTTCTCCAATTAATTAATATTTAACCATGCATAAACTAAAACACACAACTGTAGGTCAGAGCATAAAAAATCAACATAAAAGCATGAAAATCAATCATCATATGGACACAAGTATGTCTGGTGGAAAACCCTTCACCAGGCAAAAAACCACCCTACTATTGTTGCGCTGCACAAATTCTATTATGTCAAACAATTCTTTACATAGAGATATACATGGCTACTATCAAATGGAGATTGTTTCTCATGCATATCTACGAACTACCATCCACTGAAAGCCACTACGATAAAATATCCTCGCCCGGTTACTCCTGAACTAATAATCGACTCCACGAGCTTCAATCTACTGGAAGCTACCATGACCAATAAGCCTCACCCAGTTTCTGTCGAACTATCGAACCACCATTATATTGAGAAATTTTCTCACTAATATTGATTTTTCCTGAGTCACCTAATTGTTCTCCTCTATGTGGTTCTTGTTTCAAAATATTTTAGACTGGAACCAAGAAATGTTAAACATAAGCACTGTAACAACATAGCATCAAAGCACAACCAAATAGACAATTTGCAACATGAGCTGTAATAAAAAATAAAAATAAAAAATCCACACAAAATATCCACAACATCTACAAAAAACTCCACAAAAGACTACTCCAATCCACACATTTATTTCTCACTCACTGCACCAATTTGATGGCTAAAACATACTTCAGCTCACTGCTGCTACAACTGAAAACTTCTTAAGAAATTATGCACTAAACAACACATGCATCTTGCCCACTCTTCTCCAAGCTCACAATCACTCCACACAACTAGACCATCAATCAAACTTACAATGAGCTTTCTCCAATATATGGATGAACTCAAGTGCTCAAATCAATAATTACATAGAACTACTGAGCTCAACAATCTTGTTCATATGCTTGATTTGATCTGGATTTAGCTCATTGAATCAATCAACAACTAACTCTGCTAGCATTTGCATATCTTGAACTTTAATTAACTTTTGGGAAATTTTCCGATCATAAACTGAAAAGTTGCGAACAAGAATATTGCCGGAGCACAAAAATTATCTGATCAACGTGAGGAATGCGAAGAAAATCCCATGAAATCCCTTAGTCACTCCCATAGCACTAAATCCATGTGACTAAACCTATAATTGCTCCCATAAGCCTTTCTTCATGCGACTGAATATTTTCAACCGCTCTGATGATCCTGTCTCCATGTGACTGAGGCTAAAGCTAAGGAAAAACACCAATCCTTCAGCCCATTACCTCTGCCATTTGATGGATCATCTTCTTCTGCTTCTAAACGCTCCTCTAAGTCACTATGATAAGTCAACAACTGATGAATTGGGCCAAGAAAAAGTCAATGACATGTAAGACCTATTCTGCCAGCCATAGTACCAAAACCAACAACTCCAACTCCTCAAGCAACAACCTCAACATCTCTAAACCTCCAACACCTATAGCAGAATCTCTAACTTCTGTAGTAGAAACCTCAACACCTAGAGCAACAACATCAAGGCATCCAACTTCCTCCGTCACTGATAGAAGAATCGCCAACACTAGCAACCATGAATCAACACATGTAGCAACAGTCCAATGTCTCCAATATATGTAAAGACATATGCAACCGCTAGAGAAACACTCCAACCACTTGCAACAACAACATCTCCAATCAACACAACATGCCATGCCTAGAAAAGAAAACTACATAACTAGAAAAGAAAACTACCTAAATTACACTACGCTCTATTCAATTATAGTAGGCCCTGCCTCCATATAACATATTGTTGATATTTATGAGCATTTGTTACATTGACAACATAAATTAATTTAATTAACTAAACTAATTAAAATAAATTAATATTTCATAAATATGCAAAGGAAATAAATATGTAAAAAAATAAAAATTAAATTAATTTATCAAATCATAAACCATGGAAATTATAAATTACAAATAAAATTAATAATTAATAATGAAATCATTTTATTATGATTCACACATTTCTTTAATATTATGTCATCATGAAAACATTATACATTGGATTGCACTAGCTAGGATTGTCAAACACGTGCAAGTGGATTGGTGAAGAATATAAAACATCATGGATAAAAGAAATTAAAGGTTCCTACTTGGTCCACAATTAAAAATTAAACCACACAGAATCACTTCAATAGTATTGCATGGAGCACAAGGCATGTTTCTTTGATAGTCACGAAGATTTGTAAAAGTTATAAATCAACAAGTCACAGACCACTTCACATTAAATGAGCAAGCCTCTACTGATAGGTCAAGCCTAACTAGCTCAATCTCAGGTCATTCTACTATTGAAGTAGCATTAAGGAACCTCCAATAGACTCCTCTTCTCTGCCACTAGATAAAATCTCATAAATGATCTCGAGGGAGCCAAGACATGGGTTTTAAGATTTAAATATTAGTGGATTCCAGACTAAAACAAGAGAGAAACCAACACAAAATTAGGTTGCCATATTGTCAAGCTAATTGGCATTTCTTTATTTTCAAAGAGCTCACCATTGAGAGCTCCCACAAGAATTCTTGAGGAGCGAACATTATTTTAAGGAGAGGGAAAGGGGCCTTCCTTTATGAGAGTAATAAATCCCCTTTGCTCTATCAACTCCCTTTAGTGTCTATGTGATAATTTGAAACTCTTTTTCATCATAGAATAAAGAAAATTATGGTTTCCCTACCTCTTTTGTTCATTTCTTTTGTTTCCCATTGTTCTTACATTGTATCTGATGTTTTTTGGTAGATATAGTTATATATCTTTTTTATTTAGGTATTCACCTATATAATCATATACTTGTTGAATATATGCAGGGAGCACAACCTTGTAATAGATTGGATTTTGGTACACCATTGCACCAAAATGAAAACAACAAATTAATGACTTCATTGTTTTTACTGATGGTGCTTCTCAATGGTCACAAAAGTTAGCTTTTGTAGCCTAGGCCATATATTTTCCCAATCAAACCCCACTCCACAGAAACAATGTTTGTATTGGGCTAACCACCAATAACCAAGTTGAATGTGATGCCTTCATAGGCCTAATGGTTGATTCCACCCACCTTGTTATTCAAATAGACCTTATAGTGTTTTGATGCTCACATGTTTTAGAAATACCTGCATGCCAGGTTGTTAGTATGAGGTTTTGAACATGTTATATTTTCACATATGACAAGACATAAAAACCAAGTGATCTACAACATAGAAAACCATATCCTAGACTGGAAAACATCATAGTAATAAAAAATTACCATCATACACTATATCGAACATACACAACATAATAAACAAATCCATAATACTGAAACATGACATCAATACACACCAATAAGAGGAAAACTGTGAGAACAAAGTAATCTCTCTCTCTCTCACACACACATATCGTCATCATCATCATCATCATCATCGTCATTTGTTTATATACATGGGGGGCTATGCTATAAAAAATACACCATAGCAACAAATAAGGGAATCATCCTCATAATAGGTTCTTCCCTTAGTACATGAAAAATATCTAGGGAGGGGGTAGCACTAGAGTACCACCCTATCGATCTCTTCCACTTGTAGGTGGATCTTGTGCCACCCCTCAGTTTGGAGCCAAAATTAATAGAGCCTTCACCACTACCGCTATTTCCCTCCACAATGTTGGTTTCCACTCATGATGTAGAGTCACCATGACATCTAACACATCCTCCCCAAGCATGGCCCATCTATCCTAGGGGATATAGAGCAAATTTTTGCCATCCTCTAGTGAATACACATGTCCCTCTCCTTGATGGCTACCAATTTCTCTTACAAATTCTAGATCTCCTCATCACGAGGATCCACCTAGGCCTCCTTCAACGTAAGGGGGAATCCACCCTTTCATCGAATCAACTATGCTACAATGGTATTTGGGGCCCTTCTAACTCTCCCTTAGTAGGGAACACATGCCCAATCCACATTATTAATCATGTGAAATATTTTCCATGAGGATGATCCTAAACGGCTAGGATACCTCGGTCATAAGGTCCCATATTTGCAAAACACAATAAAATTTGAAGAAAACATCATCACATAAAAATTGAAATGGAAAAAATAAGTAAAGTAGATATAAAAATCACACCACACACTTGAGGGACCCCATCTCTCTTTCCTAGGGAAAATCCATGTCTAAGTCACCTTGAAAGTCCATTATTACTTACGGGAGCTCGCAGATGATATGTTCCATTGATAGCCACCACTGATACATCGTCTCAATCTAGAAACGTATTATGTATCCAGATCAAAATAACACATAAACATAAAAAAAGATAGATAAAAAACTATATAATAAGACACTTTGAGGGGACAACCTCCATTTACATCACACAAATAAACAATTCTTGGATGATCCAAACAACAAGACCTTCTTGGTATATATAGGAGTCTAAAGGGTCATATATAATTAGAACCTACATAACAATAATAATGTAAGGGTACAACAATAACAATAATGGGCTTCTACAGAGCACAACCATAACAATATGGGGGCTACACTAGTATTATAGGAACCTAACATGCCCATCTCCTTCAGAAAAGTGTTGTCCTCAATGCTTGAGTAGTTTTGGATGCTTCTATATAAAATACTCATAATCCCATGTGGAATCTTTAGCAAGTAAGTTCTTACACTTAATGAGATACTATGAAATTGATCGATTCCTTAGTTGTCAGATTCTTATTTCCATGATTTCTTTAGGGTCCAATATGATTTTTCCTTCATCATCAATTTCATCATCAAGTTTTGGAAATATAGTTTGAACTAGGCTTGTCACCTATAACCTTCCTTAATCATGAAACATGGAAAACTAGGTGTACTCATGAAGATGTAGGGAAATCCAATTTGTATACCATAGTAACAATCTTTTACAACACGTTGTAAGAGCCATAAGACTTGGGTGATAACTTATTATCCTTGTTAGCTTGCTTGAGGGACATTTTTTTATATGGTTGTAGCTATAAAAATACCCAATAACCCACATCAAAATTTATTTCACTTCGATGTTGATTTTCTTGTTGTTTCATTCAATTTTGTGCCAGGGTCAAGTTACTCTTTAAGAGTTAGAGAACTTGTTGGCTATGCTCGATGTGATATTCCACTACTTGAACCTTAGAATTGTCCCTTAAAGACGATGTGATGGAAGGTGGATGATATCCATAAAGTGCCATAAATAGGGTCATTTTTGTTGTTGTATGGAAGGAAGTGTTATACCACCATTCTACCAAAGGTAACCACTTAACCCATTGTGTTTTCTTTATCAAATGCAAAGCAACGAATATATCCTTCCAAACATTTGTTCACTATCTCAATTTTCCCATCATAGTGAGGATGATACGATCAACTATGAGCTAATTGTTGGAAATAATACTGGGGGGGGGGGGGGGGGGGGGTGAATCAGTATTAGAAATTTAACAATTTTTCATTGCCATAAACAGATTGATATACACTACTTATGTTAATCCAACCTACATATATATGCAACTATGTTTAGAGGAAACCATGTATATATTATAGACTTATAATTTAGTTAGATGATCTTAATCTATGTATCAGAACCATAAAACAGTAATCAAGTGTAGTAAACAGTACAAGCAATCGCACACATGAACACAAGATATAAGGTGGAAACCCAATGTGGGTGAAAACCACCTGCTACAATTCGTCTCTATCTTCTTTTAATTATAAAGTTTTTTTTTACAATAATTCTGTACTGGTGCAGTCTTATACCAGTACATAGGCTTCTACCTGTGGAAGGCTACAACCTTCTCTCATTTTCTAGCTTCTCCTGGAAGGGAGCTACAACCCCCTTAGCTCTTGCACTAGCTGATGTACTAGTACGTAGGTGCTAACCTACAGAAGGCTACAACCTTCTCTTTTCTTCCAGGGACCATGTTTCATAAATTTTCAGACTGGATCCATCAATAACATCAATCAAACCTCAAATATATCTGCATCAACCAATCTCCTTTGCACCAACCAAAACTGAATCAAAAAATCACTTCTCTGAATGTTGTAACTAGAATACAGTAACAGTAACTAGAAACCAATGCTGAACCCAGAACACTGCAGCAATAAACAGAAGTAGCTAAAACATATTTTATGAGACGTATGCTACTTCAATATGTAGAAATTGCATGCATACATTATTATATTAAGGCAAACCTACGTATATGCCATTTTGAATTACTGAACCAACTTGTATATGCACCTTTGCTATGCTAGACCTGCGTACAAATATATAAAAGATAATTTACCCTTTTCAACTATTCAGACATCAACTATACCAGATCATCAGATTTATAGATCAAGTCATGCGTCAAATATAACAGATCAAAATCACACAAAGATACTTCTCTTCAAGCCTTAAGATCTTGAACCATCAATAGAACATATCCTTGTTCTAGCACTTAGGTTCCTCCTTGATTTAGATCTAGCTATGCACCATAACCTAATGACCAGTATTCTAGATCTTTCTCTTCATAAGATATTTAATCCTTGAGTGCCCTTGCCTAACGATCTCCTTCCCCTTTTATAGTCTCTGGCCTTACTCCATACTATGGTCCAAAACCACTTAGAATGAATACCTAGGTCCAAATACTTGGGTTCAACTTCGGACGAGATACCATGGTCCAAAACCATAGGTCCAAATACCAAAGACCAAAAACCAAGATTTCCAAACTGTATGCACTTTTTTGTGCATGAAAGTGCATGTATACGCATACACGCCTTTTGGTCTGAGAATCTGCGTGTATACATGTCTTGGTCAATGGGAACCTACGTATGCCTCTTTTTCCTTTATTCTGAGAGCCTGTGAACCTGAACTGTCATCTGAGTGATTTGCCAAGTGGGTTTCCATCAAGGACAATACCTATGCCATAGTGCCAATCCTATGTCATAATGCCAACAATCTCCCCCTTTAGACTTGATGGCAACCCCAAGTCACTCAAAGTCATTCTCCCCCTTTGTCATCAAGGGAAAAGGGTTATGCTCCCCCTGAGTACATGCTGAAATATCTACTTTGTTGTGCTGTCCATGCTCCTCTTGACTGTAGGCAAGGTCTGCAAAAAGATGTTCTACAAGAAAGAACATGACTCTATACATCATAAATGACCTTCCTATCATGAAAGAATCATACATACATCCATCTCCCAACCAAGTGGAGATATACCAACATTGACTCATCCACCCAACCAGATGGGGATATACCGATTTTTTTTTTATACATGATAAAACAAGAATATTACATCATCCATCCTAGGCATAGTGGGCAAACAAAATAGGTCGTTACATGACCTTGATAAAGAAATACATGACATGAAGATCAAGGCTATGAAAGTCATCAACAACTATCATCAACAACATCTATCAATCACCATCCATACTAGCAACCATGATTTCCCTCTACACCTGTTCCACCTGAATCAAAAACAACTGTGAAATTGTACCAAGATCTTCTAACATAATGCCAACAATGCATTATTAGAATTATATCCTCCACCTGAACCTGTGCTAGATGATCAGACCCACATCAGACTCTTTTCATCTTGAGTCTGGACCAATGATATTCTTCAAACCAACATATACGCTACTATATCCATAGAAACCAACATATGTATGCAGATGCGTTTCATGAAACTCGCGTACAACCGCTGTTCTCTGAAATAGATGAGTGTCAACAACAAGATGATGCATCAACTACTCCCAACTTTTGTCTGAGGTATTTAAATGTCTCCCTAGGTAGTGGTTTGGTGAATATATCAACAACCTATTCCTTGGAGGGAACATACTCCAATTTGACCTTTTGTTCAAGCACTTGTTCTCGAAGAAAATGATATTTGATAGGTATGTGCTTGGTGATTGAATGCATGACTAGATTCTTTGAAATAATGATTGCACTTGTATTATCACATAAAATGGAGATAGGTGGAGTACAAGTGATTTGGATGTCTTGCAATGTTTGTATCATCCAAAGGAGTTGTGTGTAGCAAGATGCATCAACCACATATTCTGCTTCAACTGTAGATAATGCAATTGAACTTTGTTTTTTGCTAAACCAAGATACTAATATGGAACCCATAAAGAATGCACCACCACTAGTGCTTTTTTTGTCATCCACACTTCCTGCCCAATCTACATTTGTATATGCATGAAGTGTGAGATTGTATCTCTAGGATACCATATGCCATAGTTTTGTGTTCCTTGAAGATATTTGAAAATCCTTTTACCTACCTGAAGGTGTGGTTCTTTTGGATTTGCCTAGAATATTCAACCTATTCCCACTGCATGCATGATGTCTGGTTGGGTACCTGCTAGATAGAGAAGAATACCAATCATGGATCTATAGGTTGGTTGATGTACTATTGCTGATTCAACATTTCCGCTGAGGCTGCATCCTATTACCATAGGGGTACATACTAGTTTCGAATCTTCCATGCCATATTTCTTCAATATCTGCTTGAGGTACTTGGTTTGTGATAGAAAGATACCGTATTTGTTTTGTTGGACTTGTAAACCAAGAAAATATGTGAGCTCACCTAGTAGGGACATTTCAAATTCTTTCTACATCACCAAGGAAAAGTTTTGACTCATGGCTTCTTCATTGCTACCAAAGATGATATCATCAACATACACAACAAGTATTAGCAATTTATCATTGTCAATTTTTATATATAGATTTCTATCTGATGATCCTTTTGAAAAACCTTGTTGATGGAGGTATTTGTCCGGATGATAATACCAAGCCCTCGGAGCCTGTTTAAGACCATAGAGAGCCTTTCTAAGTCTACATACAATTTTTGGATCATTTCCAAGGATAAATCCATTTGGTTGCTCAATATACACTTCTTCTTCTAAGTCTCCATTTAGAAAGGCAGATTTCACATCCATTTGATATAGTTTGAACTTCTGAAAGCTAGAAAGAGCAAGCAACATTCTTATGGCTTCAAGTCTGGCAACTGGTGCAAAAGTTTCTTCAAAGTCTATATGTTCTTGTTGAGCATACCCTTTACAAACAAGCCTGGCCTTGTTTCTAATAACATCTCCATTTTCATTCAGCTTGTTTTTGAATATCCATTTGGTCCCTATGACATTCTTATCATTAGGTCTAGGAACCAATTTCCAAGTGTTATTATTTTCAATCTGCTCAAGTTCCTCATTCATGGCCTTGACCCAACATTCATCTTTGCATGCTTCACTTATGTTTCATGGTTTGATGGAGGAGAGCAATGCTAGATAGCTTGAAGCTTCTGTAATAGATCTTCTTGTTTGTACACCTGCCTCTTTTTGCCCCAAAATTTGAGTCTCTGGATGGTTCTTCTAGACATATCTAGATGGAGTCTTTTCTTCGACCCTCATCTATTCCTCTGGTGCCTCATAAGTTTCTTCTTCAGCATTAGTATGATCTGATGTTGAAGGATAGTCCTCATCATCTGCAAAATCTTCAGTTTTTATCTGCTTTGGATTGTTGCTTGCTTCATCAACCACCACATCAATACTTTCAACATTTTTTCCAAGTCTTTTATTATAACACTTATATCCTTTACTTCAGGAAGAGCAACCAAGGAGAATGCCTTCATCTGCTCTAGGTTCAAACTTGCCAAGGTTTTCATCAGTCCTTTTGATGTAACATTTGCTTCCAAAAACTTTGAAGTATTTATAGTAGGATTCTTACCATACCAAAGTTCATGAGGAGTTTGAGTGCTATTTACCCAGACATTTTTTTTGTTGAGAATAGTAACGGTAGAAAATGCAGCTTCACCCTAGAAGGTTACAGGAGTTCCAGACTCATCAAGCATAGCATGAGCCATTTGTTGAACTATTCTATTCATCCTTTACACCACTCCATTTGCTGAGGAGTCCTTGCAGTAGAGAATTCCCTTCTTATTCCATGTTCTTCAAAAAAGTCAAAAAATTCATCCGAGGTAAATTCCCCTCCTCGATCAGACCTGAGGCATTTGATTTTGTGATCTGATTCATTTTCAAGCAAGGCTTTGAAAGCTTTGAACTTTTTGAAAGCTTCGTCTTTATGCTTTAGAAGTCCTATCCAACACATCCTGGAAAAGTTGTCAATGAACAATATAAAGTATTCTTCTCCACAAGGTGAATTTTTCCTTGATGGACCACATAAATTAGTATGGAAATGTTCAAGTGGCTTACTAGCTGATCCTTCCTTCTCAGGGAAATGTGTTCTGGTTTTCTTACCAAACTAACATGATTTGCATATTGTATTGTTTGGAATTCTAATGTCAAGAAGATCGTGAACAACCTGATATTTGCATGCTTTCCTTATCTGAGGGAAGCTTAATGCCCCAATCTTCTATGCCATAGCCAGTGTTCATCATTTTTTCTTAGATAGCATTTTTGTTGTCCTCCCTTGAGTATGTATAAATTATTTGGAGTTCTTATGCCTTTGATCATTGTTTCTCTTGTATCAAGCTTACGAACAATACATCCATTTGATCGAAATACTACCTCATTTCCTTGATCACACATTTGACTAACACTCAATAGATTATGCTTTAAACCATCAACATACATAACATTTCTAGCTTTGACCTTTTCTTTTAAAAGAATAGAGCCTTTACCTTTTATGAGTGTAGGGGTGTCATTTCCAAATGAGACCTTCCTTTCCTTTTCTAAGGCACTATATGGCTGGAGTTTTTTCTTTATCACTTGTCATATGTTTCGAGCTTCCATTATCGATGTACCACCAATTTTCCTATCCTTCTGCATATAAGGCTATACCACATCTTTATGTTTGCGATTCTTTCTTTCTCCATGTTTTGGGACCTAATGAAGCTTGCTCCTTCTGAGATGTTTGCCGAAACTTACTCCTAAATTCAGAATATTCATGACCGAAGTTGTTACAAATAGAGCATTCTATTTCATTTTCAAGAGCAAAAAATTTATTGTAGGTCCTCTTCATGATCCCAGTCACACTCCTTTGATTTCTTGCTTCTTTAGACATGATGGTCTTGTAGGCAACACATTGAGCAGCTTTGTGTCCAAAGTTATGACATGAGAAACATTGGCCATTAAAGAAATTCCTACAATTATCAAATCTAATGACCAGGTGATTGTAGTTTCCTTTGACATTCATTCTTGAAGAAAATTGGGAATTATTTACTTGTGGTTGGTTGTAGCTTCTATTCATCCTTGAAGTAGATTACCCTGATTTACCTGGTGTTTCGCTTTATGCCTTTGCTGACGATTATCAACCTATTCACTTCTCCTTGCTGCATCAAGATAACTTTTGGAGGTGGATGGCTTCTGTGCTTGAGATGCTTCTTTAGTATATCCAAGAACTGTCTTTATTAGAGGAGAATGCTGCACTTTGATAATCTCATCTAAAGTTTCAGATCCTTTAGCAAATCTAAGATTAAGATCTTTTGTTTTCTCAATATCTTTTCGAAGTCCCACAATTTCACATTCTAACTTTTCATTGTGTTTTTCCCTTTCAGCAAGTTGGAATTTCAGAGTATCTACAATCATACTCTTTTCTTCTAAATAGATTTTAAGTTTAGAAATTTCTTCATAGAGATCATCTTCATTTATATCATCCAAAAAATCAGCATCTTCAAAAGGCATCAAAAGTCTATAATCATTACCATATTCATCTTCATCACTATTTGAAAATCCATCGTTGTCTTCATGTGTATAATAGCTCTTTTTACTTATGCTATGCTTTCTATTCCATTTGACCAGTTCCTTACCTTTATCAAGCTTATCTTTATGAGGACATTTGGCTACATAGTGACCAACTCTTCCACAAGCAAAGCATTTGAAAGGTAACTTACCTCTGAATCTTCCAGAACCCTATTGAAGGTTCTTGACAAAATTTGATTCTTCCTCTCCTTCTGATGTATGTTCTAACTCATTGTATTCTCCTTTTCCTAAAGATTTGAATGCGACTTCTCTCATGTCTGATGGATCCCCCTTTCTCATTTCGAAAGTAGTTATGATTCCGTGCAACTGTGACATAGTAATACTCTGAAGATTCTGCTTTTCTTCTATGTCAGAAACTTTTGATTCAAACTTAGAAGACAAGGATCTTAGAACCTTTTCAACTAAAGTAAATTCTTTTATCTCTTCACCCAAGTTTTTCATGTGATTAACAATCTCATCTACGCATAGGAAATAATTATCTACACTTTCATCATTGTGCATTTTGAGAGTTTCATATTGAATTATGAGAGATTGTAGTTTTGCACGTTTTACCTGATCATCTCCTTCATAGCTTAGAATGATTTTGTCCCATATTTATTTGGTAGTTTTGAGCTGCATAACCTTGACGGATTCTAATAGTGATAGACTCCCCAATAGAGTATTGATAGCCTTTGCATTTGTTTCATACTACTTTTTACTTGCCGTATTTGTAGGAGTTGCTACTAGAAATGTGTATCCTCCTTCCACAATATCCCAAAATTATGTTCCAAGAGATTGAAGATAGGTTGTGGTTCCTTAACTTCCAATAGACGAAGTTACTCCCATCAAAAATTGGTAGCCTAATGGATGCCTCTTTTTTGTAGTTGCTCATGATGATAGATCTTCCTTTAAGTGATCAAGCCTCTTCTGAAGGACTTGCTCTGATACCAATTGTTGGAAATAATACTGAGAGGGGGAGGGGGGTGAATCAGTATTAGAAATTTAACAATTTTTCGTTTCCATAAACAAATTGATATACGCTACTTCTATTAATCCAACCTGCGTATATAAACAACTATGTTTAGAGAAAACCGCATATATCTTACAGACTTATAATTTAGTTAGCTGATCTTAATCTGTGTATCAGAACCATAAAACAATAATTAAGTGTAGTAAATAGTACAGGCAATCACACACATGAACACAAGATATAAGGTGGAAACCCAATGTGGGTGAAAACCATCTGCTACAATTCTTCTCTATCTTCTTTGAATTAGAAACTTCTTTTTACAATATTTCTGTACTAGTGTAGTCTTATACCAATACGCAAGCTTCTACCTGTAGAAGGCTACAAACTTCTCTCATTTTCCAGCTTCTCCTGGAAGGGAGCTACAACCCCCTTAGCTCTTGTACTAGCTAATGTACTAGTATGTAGGTGCTGACTTACAGAAGGCTACAACCTTCTCTTTTCTTCCAAGGACCATGTTCCATAAATTTTCAGACTGGATCCATCAATAACATCAATCAAACATCAAATATATTTGCATCAACCAATCTCCTTTGCACCAACCGAAACTGAATCAAACAATCACTTCTCTAAACATTGTAACCAGAATATAGTAATAGTAACCGAAAAACAATCCTAAATCTAGAACACTGCAACAATAAATAGAAGTAGCTAAAACATATTTATGAGATGTACCCTACTTCAATATGTAGAAACTATGTGCATACACTGTTATATTAAGGCAAACCTGCTGATACACTATTTTGAATTATCGAACCAGCGTGTATACGCGCCTTTGCTATGTTGGACCTACGTACAGATCTATAAAAGATAATTTACCCTTTTCAACTATTTAGACATCAATTATACCCAGATCATCAGATTTATAGATCAAGTCATGTGCCAAATATAACAAACCAAAATCACACAAAGATACTTCTCGTCAAGCCTTAAGATATTGACCCATCAATAGAACTTATCCTTCTTCTAGTGCTTAGGTTCCTCCTTGATTCGGATCCAGCTATGCACCACAATGATCAGTATTCTAGATCTTGCTCTTCTTAAGATATTCAATCCTTGAGTGCCCTTGCCTAATGATCTCCTTCCCCTTTTATAGTCTTAGGCCTTACTCCATACTATGGTACAAAACCACTTAGAACCAATACCTGGGTTCAACTCTTCAAATGAGACACCATGGTCCAAAGCCATAGGTCCAAATACCAAGGACCAAAAACCAAGATTTCCAAACTGTATATGCTTTTCTATGCATGAAAGTGTGTGTATATGCATACGCACCTTTTGGTCTGAGAATTCATGTGTATACGCGTCTTGGTCAATGGGAACCTGTGTATACTTGTGAGCCTGAACTATCATCTGAGTGATTTGCGGAGTGAGTTTCCATCAAGGACAATACCCATGCCATAGTGCCAATGTTGTGTCATAATGCCAACACTAATTAAGTGCCAAGGCAAGAAAATAATTCTTTCAAAAAATTTCCAGTGAAAATGGTATCTCTATCACTTACAATAGTATTTGGGTTTCCATGTAGATTTTGAATTTTTTCCACAAATGAAATAGTAGTCGTAGTGGTTTTGAAAGGATGAGATAGTGCACAAAAGTGTGCATACTTGGTACCTCTATCAATTACCACCATTATGATAGTATTTCCTTCAGACTTTGGGTAAACCTGTGATAAAATCCATTGAGACCTCCCAACACTGACTTGGTATGGCTAATGGTTGTAAAAGACCACAGGTCTTAATTGGTCTCAACTTTATTTTGTTGGAAAAGTAGACATTTTTCCACAAACTTATGAATATCAGAGTTAAGACCATCCCAAAAAAATTCCTTCTTGACCCTGTCGTAAGTTTTTAAAAATATTGAGTTCTTCCTATATGAGAGGTGTGAAATTCCAAAATAACATTTTGTTTGAGTTGGGGGTTCTTACATAGATATAAGCAATCTTTGTAGCATAGTGAATCATTTTTCCAGATAAATATATCAGATGCACTAGGATCTTGCTGCAAATTTTGAATGAGTGCCCACACCGCTTTGTCATTCTTCAATTCATCCCTTGCTTTCATTATCCAATTAGGTTGGATAATAGAAATGGCACAGAGCAATGCCTCCACATTCTTATCCTTTATTGGGAGTGCATCTGCAACAATATTTTGCTTCCCTTTTCTATAGATGAATTCAAAGCCATAATCCAACAACTTTATGACCCATTTTTCCTACTCTTCTGAAGATTATCTTTGTTCCAAGAAGTATTTAATACTATCATGATATGTTCTTACCTTGAAGTTTCTTGCCATTAGGTAAGGCCCCATTGCTTTAGGGAATGTAGTATTGCCAACATTTCCTTCTCATAAATAGTTTTGTGTAAATACATTCCCTTGATTTTATGACTGTCAAAAGCATTGGGTCTTCCTTCTTGCATTAAAGTAACACCAATGCCATTGCTTGAGGAATCACATTCCACAATAATATTTTTTTGAAGTCTGGTGTAGCAAAGACCAAATCTCAACACATTTCATCTCTAAGATGTTAAAAGGCCTTAGTTTCTTTTGGAGTCCAAAAGAATGGATCTTTCTTTAGTAATGTTGTTAGAGGTGCTTCTATTTTCCCACAATTCTTAACAAAATTACGATAATACTCTATCAATCCAAGAAATCCTTGAAGATTCCTTAATTTTGTGGGGATTTTCCATTCCTTGATGGATTTAATTTTGTTAGGGCTACCTTAACACCCGAATGAAATACAATATGACCCAAATATTCCACTTCCTATACCATAAAGAAACATTTGGAGGGTTTTTCATACAATTGTTTGTTCTCCAATAGATTGAGCACCCGGTTAACATGTTGAACATGATCTTTCCAGGATTTGTTGTAGATTAGTATATCATCAAAAAATACTAACAAAAAATTTCTAAGGGTTTGAAAGTGGAAATAATCAAACCTTGAAATGTGAAAGGTGCATTAGTAAGGCCAAAAGGCATGGCCAAAAATTCATAATGGCCTTCATGAGTTCTGAATGTTGTTTTCAGAATGCTTTCTATCTTTGTTCTAATTTGATGATATCCTAAATGAAGATCCAACTTGGTGAATTAAATTGCTCCATGTAATTCATCCAACAATTCATCAATGAAAGGAATGGGGAATTTATCTTTAATAGTGAGCTTTTTGAGCTCTCTATAATACAAACACATATGCCATGATCCATCCTTCTTGTTCACCAATACTATTGGAGAAGAGAAAGAACTTTGGCTAGGTTTAATTATGCCATCCTCTAACATTTCTGCAACCATACATTCAATTTCACTCTTCTGGGCATAGAGATATTTGTAAGGTTTGATTTTTGGAGGAAGACTTCCTGAAATCAAGTGAATAGCATGAACATGATCAGAAATAGGTGGGATACATTTGGGAGTCTAAAATATCGTGGAATGATTTTCAAGGACTCTTTGGAGATATATAGAAATGGATGAATTAGAATTTTGAACATTTAGTGAGCATAATTGTGCAATTACCCCACGTTGTTCCTTCTTAAAAAAAAAATTATACCATTATAGCTAATTATCTTCTCAGGTTTCCCTATGATATCCATTAATTCAATTTTATTTCCTTCCTAGAAAAATTTTAAGAAAAGTTCTTAAAAATCAAAAGCTATCATCCCCAAAGATTGTAACCATTAGAGTCCTATTACAATATCAACACCACACATTGGAATGGAAAAAATTGGACTATTCAATACATATTCCCCAATGGTTAGATTGATATTATGGTACTTCCTTGAGCAATTTATAGTTCTGCCATTTGAAACCATCACTTGACACTCTAGTGTTGGATATAGAAAACAACTCAAATCCTTGGCTATCTTATAATGAACAAAATTATGGGTACTACTTGAATCAATCAATAATATTACCTTTCTCTTCTTTATATATCCTTCAATCCTGAGAGTTTATGGAGTGGTAATTCCCACTAATGCATTACAAGATATGGTCGTATTCATTTCTTCTTCTTCAACCACTGGGGTTGTTCCCTGTTGTATATCTTCTTCTTCTGATGTATCTTGTCCCTTTTATTCCTCCTCTTCACAATCTATGTAAAATAATTTCTTCTCAGCACACTTGTGCCCTTTAGTGTATTTGTTGTCACAACTATAATAAAGCCCTTTTACTATTATTTCCTCGAGTTGTTGAGGTGCCAATATTGTAGGTTGTGGGAGGATATGAGAAAAAACACTTCCATCTTTAGAGTTGTGAGTGGTGGATTTCATTGTTGTGATAATTTTTCTTTCAACTTTTCTTGCCACTCTTTAAAGTTTTTATGAATACATCAACCATATGTTCCTCTAGAATATAAATTACCTTGATATTTAATCTTTGGAAGTCCTCTATGTGCTCCAAAATTGAACCCTTTTGTTTGAGATTTATCATTTGTCTAAAGAAAGTATTACTCTTTTATCCTCATAATGTGCTATGAATTCTTTCGTAAAAATTGTCCAAGTGACAATTTATTTATGATAAAAAAGCCATCGATACCAAAAAAACTGATTGGGCTCTAAATATAAAGATGTAATGCGTACCTTTTGTGTGTGTTTTTCATTGTGTAGATCAAGGAATTGCTCCATCTATAGTATCCATGATACTAAATCCTTTCCATCAAAATTCCTCATATCGATCTTTGGAATATGTTTGCTATTCAACCCAAAGTTAGTGTCTCTAAAATCATGATTGGCATTCCTTTTGTTTTCGTCATGAGTTTCATGGAATACCTTGTCACCATTAGGAATCCTTTCTTGTAGAAACTTTGTCAAACCTTCCTTCAAAACTTCCATGTCTTATTTTAAACCATCCATTCCCCTTTTATGTCTGCGTTTATATCTTATTTTATGGCCTTAATCATCACTTCTAGTTCATCTTTTGTTTCTCTTTATGAGAGTGAATTTTGTTGGGCTTGGTCCCATAATTTTGATATATCAATTTGCATTTATTCCTCTTCATGCATCGTAGTAGAGCTTTATGAGGGCTTAATGGATGTAGAATTTTATTTTCTTCGGACGAATTTTGGAACCAATTAATGATATCTATGCTTCATTATTCCTTTTAATTACTTCAAACTATTTTTTCAAACAAAAATTACACAAATTTAAAAAATAAACACTTTTTAAGAGCTTGATTTTGAACTTGATGATATGTCTGATCTTGAAACTATTTTATCCCTATGATTAGGTATGAAATTACGTACTAAGGTAGTTCTCTATGTATTGTTTCCAACCCCACCAGTTAGACCAATATTGGATTCTTCAAAATAAAGTTATGCCAAATCTCCCACGATGTCTTGATTATGGACTAATTCAGTAGAGATAAATTGTATAGACTACCACCTATCAATTTTTTAAGCTTCATCCCTAAAAATCATGCCCAATAAGATAAAGTCCGTTTAATTTCAGCCAGTTTTTACAGAATTCAAATCTAATTATTGAGGAGAAAGTTATGATGATTTTCCCAATGACACCTATTTGAGACTGAATTATGGAGTATACAAAAACCCTAACTTTGTTGGACCATATCTCCAAAATTATAGTGAACTAAGGTCTGAATTGTAATGAAATATTCATCATGATTTCATATGCATGTGGTAACAATTTCACTAATCTAAAGCTTCACATAATAATATGTATAGCTAAAATTCCACGATGACCTATTTGAAGCAGCAAAACCCTAGAATCAAGAGCTCTGTTATGAAATGTTATGTATCCAAATCAAAATAGCACAAAAACATAAGAAAAGATAGATCAACGACTATATAATAAGCAAATTTGAAGGGGAAACCTTATTTTACATCACATAAATGAACAATTCTTGGATGATTCAAATGACAAGACCTCCTTCATATATATAAGAGTCTAAAGGGTCAAAATATAATTAGTACCTACATAACAATAATAATGCAAGGGAACACAATACAAATAGTGGGATTATATGGGAGAAAAAAATAAAATTATGGGGGCTACACTAGTATTATAGGGACCTAACAAAATAGCCTACCTCTCCTCCCCCGTAACATATCATCAAATGCCCTGATATCATGATCTAAGGTAGGTGGGGAGGAGCCACAAAAACTCAAATCTGGGGCCAAAGTAGTATGAAGACCATACGAGCCACAATAAATTTAATAATGTTATCGCATTGTATAAACATGATTTTCTATAGTTATTGAATAAAGTGTTTTTTTTTTATACGACATGGTGTTGTTTTGTAAGTAATGATGACTTGGCAATGAATGATCGAGGTCTCACCTACCTGGATCAACGACAAGTGATGAATTTGGACCCCCCCGGTCCCTCCGATGGTTAACTAGGGGGGGGGGGGGGGGTCCGAAAACATGTCCTCACCCTCTGCGGACTCCTCACCTAAAACCACATACCATCCCACCCCCCCTCTGAAATCTACTTTCCACTCTCGCTTTTGTGATCGTTGACTCCACCCCGCATTCCTGCTGCACTTCTATTCCACCATGTGGCATGTCCCTATCCCCACTCTGCCCCAATGTAATTTTGTCGCATGGCACTTCGTGCTTCATTTTTATCCCATCATGGTCACCTCCCTCCCCTGCTCCACTACCATTTCAACATATGGCACTATTGTATAGTCGTTGTGTAACCGCTTATGTGATAACGAATCCTCTTCGTTAAACAACTAAATTGCAACGATAATTATACTTTTTCTAATAAAACAAACCAAAACTTGTTCATTCACTCTCCCTTGACTGTTCCAAAGAATTTGTAGCCAGAACTTGCTCCAATAGCCAGTCAACTTACATAGTCTATATACATAACGTAAAATCATCAAACCAACCTACCACTGTGACCAGTCAATGGTCAAACAACCTTTGTATGCCTAGCCACTAGTTTTCGTCCAAGTTTCTTGGGTAAACTCTAAATTCACAGTTATTTTTTGTCTACTATAGATCCTAAAGGAAAAACTAAGAGTACAAAAGAGAACCCTCTCATACCCCCTATTATTGATCTAAACCATCAACCTCTAGTAGACTAGCAGTACAAAATCAGTGAAACTAGTTATGAGTTTGACCTTTATGAACTCCAAAACTGGTTAAAATAGAAATTTAAAGACCTCAACGATGAATTGGGCCTATGGGATTCCTCCCTACCCCAATTAATGTTCCTTCAGACCTACCACTGCCCTAAATTTGTTTCATGGTGCCAATTTCAATATATTCCTAGTCATAGGGCAATTGTGGCCCAAAATAATGACATCCTTTTCACCATCACCTCTAAATCCATCTCCCAGATACTCCAAATTCAAATATCTACACCTCTAAAACCTTTTATAGTATATTCCGTCATGGAACTCTACAAGAACCTAACCTTTTCTCATAGAGCAAATATTTTTGAAACATTTCTCCCTAAGGATGCCCAATTACCAAAGACGAATTCCCCCTATTCATCCTCCATGTTCCATGAGATGACTAAACAAATAATCTCCATTGTTTCTTATTTACTGGGTTATCAATCCGATCAATAGTTTGATGAGGCCATCGTAGGTTTTTTGTCAATCTTCTCAATAGATGAAAATTCCCCAATTACCTTCAACTACAATGGGTTTCTAGCAATGCATGAGAAGTTCCTAAAATTTTTCACAGAAGGAACATTCAAATATACATCAGTTCTAGTTTATTTGTTTTTATATCATCAGGTAGATAGATTTTAGTTTCCGTTGCAAATATTGGATGAACAAGGCAATGCCCAATCTATAATTCATTGGACTTTCATGGTGATGAAGCATTCAAATGAGTTTTCTTTCAGTGGCTATGTTGGTAAATTTCTATATACAGTTTGTTGCCTATTGAATAGTGAAATTGAACCTAGGATAGGACCCAAAATAAGAAGGATTTTACACCTTAGTGATCATACCAAAATAGGTGATTGGTACATGTACCAGAATTACATACAAATTAGGGTGTATGGGTGTGAATTGGCACCTCACAGATTGCCAAAGTTTGTCCCATGAGAATTTTCTCATTATAATACATTAGACAAATGATTCGTATGGATGATCTCGATTTTGTAATAACAACGAGAAAATCACAGTTTAAGATTAAAGCATAGGTCAAGCCTTTCATCTTTGTTGGATTTTTTGGGCTTGACCTAGGTTCGGAGTTAATTAGCCAAACAAATCCCTGTACTATTGGCCCTTTCGGCAATAATCTGCGGAGCGTGGACAAAAATCTCACCCGAAGTAGTATGGGAGGGTTCTAGAACCAAGTTTCCACACCCTTGAGATGTTTGAGAGGTTCACTTGGTCCACTGTTGGTTCCTGCGCATAGGTTGCTTCGTGCACTCTCTCGTTCCTCGAGGCCTGATACACTACCTTCGCGTAGCCCTAACCAGGGGTTGTGGAGCTCTCGTGCCGTGCTCTGTGATATTACCTAAGATCTTACTTATCTTCCAGTGTTAATTAATTACCTTTGCCTACTTGAATGTCTTAAGTTATAATTAGCAATACAAAACATTCATACACGATTGCGTAGTAAATAAACAGTATACTTGCAAATTATATCCAATAATGCATTATACTGGGAAAATATACACAAAATTATAGCAAAAATTCTCTTTATTGATTCTCCCAATGGTTACAGACTCGACCTACCCTATGCACTCAGCTACAGGGGTCTGCACACTCAGTTGCAGACTACTATGCCTCTGTGCACTCAGTTGTAGAGATTTCTCCTACTCTACGACCCACAGACACACTTTACACTTCGACTCAATCACTTAGACTTCTCATGCTTCCATTCTATTAGTTATCTTTTACACTTAGAGCCTCACTCTATTTATACAATCCCATAGTCCACAGACCATGGGTAGGTCTATCCAGCCAACATTACATTACAAAAAATAGGGTAGAAAAATCTGTGACTCTATTATATTTTCACACCCTGCGCCTGCAATTCACGGAGCTTCTACAAAAATATTTGGTCAAAAATTGGGCTTTAAGCCCCAAAACATGCCTTGGGGGGATTCCATGCCCAATAATATGCAACACAAGAGAAGCAGCTAAATAAGCACACATCCTCCTAAAACAAATTAACTTCAAATTCAACTTTACTTGTTCATATGGCCCCTTGGGAGTGATTTCAAAGATAATAGTAGAGAAGAAGACTACTCTTGTTGGGCGTAGGATCCCCCAAGGGTAGTTTTGGGGCTAAAAGCCCATATTTTGGTCCAATTTTGTAATCCAAGTGTAAAGACTTCGCATTTTGTTGGTCGCGGAGCACGTAGGTGTTAAAGAGTCATAGGGTTGTCTACCCTTATTTTGGTAATCTACTGTTGGCTGTAAAAGATCTACCCATGGTCCGTGGACCATGGGATTGTATAAATAGAGCTAAGCTCTAAGTAGTTAGGGGGGTCAATCAATAATCAATGAAGATATGATGTATGATAGATAGCTCTGAAGTAGAAGTCTACGTCTTGGGTTGTAGCATAGGTAGAGGCTCTGCAGTTGAGTGCACAGAGGCCTAGAAGTCCGTAGCTGAGTGCGCGGACCCCTGTGGCTGAGTGCACAGGGCGGGTCGACTCTGTAATCATCTGGAATTATCAGTAAAGAGAAGTGTTCCATAATTTTTGCATCTTTATTTCCTGTTTATGCATCTGCTATATTTGGTATGAATTTCACTTATAATTCTTATAGGATGCGCAAATGTATGTAAATGTGTTGGTTAAGTGAATGCAATTAAGAACATCTGTTTACGTGAATCTAACTGAGATCAATTAATAAGATAAGTAAGATGCTTAGCCTAGTTTGGGAGATATCGCAGTTTGCTTCCCTAGTAGCACGAAGGTCCCTAAGCTGGAGGTTAGGGCTGCGTGAAAGCTAATTGCACCCTTTTGCGAAGGTACGGAAGGGTGGAATAGAGGGATAAGCAACCTGCATGAAGGAAGATATAGCTAGAATAAACCAACATCACATCCATCTTAAGGGTGTGGAAACTTGGTTCTAGCATTCCCCCCATACTGCTTCGGGAAAGACTTCAGTTTGCGCGCTGATGCCAAAAGGGCCAGTAGTGTAAATATTTGTTTGGTTAACTAATGTTGAACCTGGGTGAGGCCTCCTCAAGCCAACAAATGGTTCCGTTGTTGAAATCAGAATCTGCATAAGAGATGTGTGATGTCATATCACTAGAATCCAACTAAGAAAGAAATCGAAGGCTGGTTGGACAGAAGGATTCATGAGTTTGTGGCACAAGAAAACAGAAACCCATTGTTAGTGTCGGTATCTTCATCCCTCCATTAGTGATCAAATTCTCTTGTTGCATTTCATGTTAGGTGTCTCATCCGATCAGCTGCATTCCATTAGGATCATGGATCATCTGATGGTAGTGGCTTATTGTACATTTTCGCTCATGTCCTTTACCTGTTGGCCCATTTTCATTCATCTAGTTCATCTGTAGTCATTTTTGTCTTTAAATCTACAAAAGTAATTTTTAGGGTCTTAGGTCTCATTAGGTCTAGAGTTTCATCAAAAAGGTCTTCAAAATGCTCAATAACGGTCAGAAAGTGCATGAGGAGGTCAAATAAAGTTCCAGTAACAATAATTTACACAATCACATGCTCAGTGATTGATTTTTCCTCAAAACCCTATTTTGAGGAAAACATAGTATTTTATGTTTTTATGTATAAATTTGATGTAATTTTAGTTTTTCCATATATAATAATCTCAGTGACAACCCTGGTCACCTTGCTAAGCTTCACCAACTCCATCACCAGCAAGGCAAAAAAAGTCAAAGCATTCAGTTCATCAAAGGCAAAAATAAAGCAAATTGCTAAAAATAGAGTTTTAAAATCAAGTCAAAGGAAAACATTAGAAAGTGGGTTTTGATAAGTGAAAATTTAAAATCTTTTGTATATAAACCATTTGTCATGTTCAAAGAGCTCATTTGCATCCAAAGGAGAAGGAGTGAACAAGAGAAAGGTTGTGTTGGAGAAAAAAGAGCAAAAACGTAGCAACTTTGGCAAGTTTCAAGGTCGCGGCATATTGGGTTGTGGGTGCGGCGCATAGGGCTGGTGCAGTGCATTGGGTCGCCCTCTGTAGTGTTAAACTTACACTGGTGCAGTGCATTGAAGTGGCACAGTGCACAAGGCTTCAAGCCTGATTTCACCCACAAACTCTCCCAAATTGCAAAATTTTCTCAATCCTCAGGTGTTTAAGTAAGTCAAGCATTCTTCCATGGTCAGTGAATGAGTTTCTCTTAAATTTTATGGTGATTTAATGAGAAAAACTTGAAACCCTTCCTCCTTGCAATTTTTGTCAAAAACAATTGCTAGGGTTTACAAATTGTGTTTTTTGCTGTCAATTCCACTCCTAGATATCTCTGACTCCCTCACTTCTTCATTCCCTCCCTCTCATCACATTTTCATCAACCCACTCCCTAAAACCCGTATCCCTAAATTATTAATCCCAAATCCCTAACTCCCACTATCCCAAACCCTAGTTAAAGATCCCCAAACCCTAATTGTTGTCCCAAGAGCCTAAATATTATTCCCTAAACCCCCTATTCCCCAAAATCCTGTCAACAACATTCCCAAAACCCCTCATACCCTCTCCCTCCACAGTCCCTCATACATTCTCATCCTTGACAGCAGAAAACTAAAGACACCATAAATCTCTTCATACTCATCTAAGAAAACTTGAACATTGGCAAAAATGGAGTCTAATCCTTCCTACGACCGAGATGAGAAGACACTCAGTGATTCTTCCAGATAAATGCATGCACCAAGGAGACCTCACAAGGGTGATAAACATATACGAGAGGAGCCTACTTCACTTACAGAGCTACAAGTCTATCCTCTTGTTGTCGCACGCTTTCAGCACCAATCTTGTTATCAGTTCTTTGAGATGGTAAAGAGAGTTCAGTACCATCATGAGTTGGCCAAGTTGTTTGTTTGCTCCTTCTTCATAATGGCCAAGTCACTCTAGCAAGTGTGACATTCACCTTGACACCGGAGTCTATTTCTCTAACAATTGGCATTCCAAATGTCGGTGAGCAGTGGAATAAAAGACAACAGATTGATAGAGAACATTATGAGCCTTACATCAAGGCTGGTTATCAGAGACATCTCAGCAGAATTTTTCCCTTCTGGTATCTGAAAGACACATATGCTCCCTTGATGAAACTCATAATTAAATATTTTAGCTGCGAGGGTTGGTTTTCTTGCTTGTATGCTTATCACATCAGGTTGTTGATACATTTAACTAGGGTGAGAATGATGAATCTCCCCTATTTCATTTGCTGGAACATTGAGAAGATGACCACCTTAGTGCACAGGAAGCCTCCTCAGTAGCAATATAACAACATATATCATTTTGCACTAATCAAAATTGTGGTCTTGCATCAACTTGGTTTACAGAACATCTCATGGGAGGATTTCATTTCACATGAGGTCTTCACAGGACCTCAAGTACCTCCAGTAGCTTTTCATGAGACAGGTGGACCTTCACATCAACAAGAGATTCATGAGACACAAACCGCTAGTGTGACAATATTTTTCGCCTACCAAAAGGGCACTAGAAGGTTGTTTGCAGCAGCAAAGCAAGTACTATCTCCACCCGATGTGGAAGGGGTCTCACTTCCTCCATCAACAGAGTAGGTACCGGATAAGAGCAAGCGACCATTACATGGTGAGGGGCCTTTAGGAGGGCAGGAGATAGATTTCATTCTTATTTAGGATGATGACATCGATTTGGGCCCACAAAGCTCAAAGCTCAAGGAGATCATTCAGGAGCAACAAGCAGACATTAATGATTTGTGTCTCAACCTAGAAAGAGCCAAGTGGATAATCAAATATCTGGAGCAAAGAAACAAACATCTAGAGGATTAGCAAACCATTATGGAGCTACAAAACATACGAGAAAACTGGCAAGTTGCCAAGAGGAGGAAAGTGAAGCTGACACCACTTGAGAAAGAAATCAATGCTGATAATGAGTCTTGGCTTGAGAGGGAAAATATCCACTTGGAAAAGTTGCTAGAGAAGGCCAACAGGGAGAAAACTAGGTTGAGGCACATGGCCTACCATTACTTGGCAAGAAACAAAAGTTGCAAGGCACGAATCAGGAACTTGAAGGCCAAGTTGAAGAAAGCATCGAGGAAGCAAAAAGAGCAAGATAGACTTTAGATATTGGCTGAGGCTTCCTTGGCCCAACACAGTACTTAATGAAGGACACTCAACCCAAATTTCAAGAAATTTGGGACACTTTTTGCAATTTTGAAAATGTTGGCTTAAAAAACAGGGTTTTTTTCCCGATGCGCCGCACCACCTGGCGTGCGCTTTTGATGGGGACCACCTTTTGAGGAAAACTCAGCATTTTTGGATTTTTCATGGAAAAATATTCATGCCCACAAATGGCCAAGAAATTTTGACAGGTTTTGAGCTTCCAAATAGGTCAAAAACACCCCAAAAATGACCTTTTTGCCCCTTTTTGGACACATAGGAAGCAGTGTTAGGAGAAATCAGTTTTGGAGGGGAAAATGGAGGCCAAATTCAGAAATTCCACTTGTTCTAGAAAGAAAACAGGTAGAAATTTCCAACAAGCCCACTTGAAGCAAATTTGGACACTGGGAAGGCCTCCAAAATTAGTTGAAAAAATGCGCTATGCATAGGGAAATCAGTGCGACACATTGGAGGAATTTTGCTCATTTTGGCCAAAAAAATTTGTTTTTCGCCTAGTTTCTTAACAATTTGACTTTTCTCCTTATAATTGTAAAACTCATGATGTAATTTAATGTGACTTGATGGATTTTGATGTAATTTTACCAAATTTTTCACTCATTGAGGTAGATTCTTCCATGAAAATGTAGTTTGCAACTGAATGAATCAGTTCCCTAGGTTTTCGAGGCAAGCTGTTGCACTGCCTACTTTTTAGTTCTCAGTTTAGAATTTGTTGGAATAGCTCCTAAACTTATGAGCTCGACCCCTAGAGGCTAGGATGAGTTGTTTTTTGCCTATATCTTGTGATTTTTCAGCCATTAGCAAAGGTTGGATTTTTGGGAAAGCTTGGAGCTTCATTATATACACATTTCAGCAGTTTGGCTAAGGAATAGATCAGGGTTTGTACCACTTTATGGGATTCATGTGGCATCTTGATTTGGTATTGCATTTCCTTCTATAATTTTAAGTTTACATGTGTTTTATGTATGCCATCATCTCTCTTTTCTTCATCTTAACTAAATCAAACAAGGATAAAGGTAGAATCCATTGAAATTGTAGTGCTCTACCTAGGGTTTTGTTTTTAGTTATTTATGTTTTGAACTATTTGAAGAGGATCCTTGAGACTTTCTTTCCCTCTTCAACTCCTCACCTGTCTAAAAGCTCTCCATCTCATTCAATTTGAAGTACCAAACCATTTTCCTACCTTGCCCCATAAAGATCACTGCAAAACTGAGCCTCATTTCCTAGACCCAAATCTGCCTTTCACTTTTGCGCCAACAAAATATCATCAAATTCAATCAAACTCTTCTGCACACATACTTAGCCTAAAATTAGCACTCACATCAGTCATATCAAGCCCTCATTGATCATATTTTCCTAAGATAGATAAGGAGAGAGCCCTCTCCTAACCTGGTAGGGCTAGCTAACAGCTTAAGCATGGTTTGATGTTATCCTAGATCCTACCTTTCTCAACCTGAGGTAGATTTAGGCACTAACACCCACGACTGTCAAAACAAAAATGGTTGGACCGATACCTGTATACGGAGATCCATGAAATATTTTTCTGCTCCTTTCCTACTAAGCTATACGAGTGGATCGCGAAGCTAGAAGATAGCCAAGGAAGGGGGAAACTTAACGGTCCTATTGAGTGGACCCCAGAGCTAGTGTGAAGGTTGGAAGAATCAGAGGATAAGATTGCCTGTGCTATCGATCGTTGGCTCGATTGCATCATAGGAGGATTTATGACTGAATTCATGGTCAACACCTCAGTCAGCTATAGCGAGGCGGAGCAGTGGTTTTTCAAAGGACCACGAGGTAAGTATGTAAAATCTTTGAATACCTGGATTAAGATGTTGTTGTGTGAAAAACAGGTTATGCAACTATCTTGATGTTTGGGACTACACGAAGTGGGAAAATTTACAGAAACAAAGGAAATAAGGGTCTAGAGCATAGCCCCTTGATTTCACCTCCACGAAGGGATGAAGAAGGAATAGTGAAGCTTTCTCCATGAAGCACTATTCAGTTAATAAGGCAAGGATTCCCTTGAATGCCACCTCCACCAACACCACCTCTGAATTCACCACCATCATGTAGGTTTTAACCCTGTACAGAAGTTACCTGCATATGAATTCTAAATCACAGGAAAAATAAAAATGCGAGAGCATAACACATAAAACACATATACGTAGAGATTTCCCACTGGATCTAAAAACCGAGACTACCAACTTGAATTTTCATTATGTTCCTTTCAATGTTACAATACATATTTATACATGCCAAAGCATCCAATACCATGGACCAAAAAACCTTCACGTCCAATACCATGGACCAAAAAACCATCGCGTCCAAAAAACATGTGCGAAAATCATGCACAAAACCATAGGTGGGTCCGCCCAACCTAACATAGGGTCCAAAACCAACATTTTTTGGGGCACTGCCCCAGACCCCATAAAGTGGGGTTACGGGTACCCCTCAAACCCCCTGTTAACTATGTGGAAAGAATATAACACAACCCAACAATCTCCCACTTGTTG